>JARJDW010016836.1:0-21239 GCA_030264715.1 Adinopsis sp. GC000173 | reverse complement strand
TGAAAAGTTATTATCTCTTCAGATTTCAACAAAAGGCAAAAAAATGTACCTTCATTTGGTGAAGAATTATTATTCATAAGAAAAAAGTTTAAAAATTGTCATTTGAAAAATTACATATTTTAATTAAATTTACTACCGAAGCTCTGATTCCATTTTAAGCCTAAAACCTTGAGTCACTTTAACTTAAGCAATAAAAATAAATTTAATCTTTCTATAAATTGTCAGAATATATTACAAAAAAGTATTAATGTATTAAAAATAAGTTATTTTGAACATAATTAGTAAACCAATTTAAAGGTAAATTAAATATCTATTTAGTGTTTTTTCAACTACAATATTTTAACGCCAAGCAATATTCAAATTTTATCGTAATGCAATTATTACGTTTAAATAACTTTGTTATATACATTTGGTGTAAAACTTAATAATCATTAACAAGCACATGCATGTGTAAATTATCATTGCCCCAACTTTTTTTTCCGTACACACCACACTCGCATTTCATCTAATTATATTGTAAAAATATATTTTCTAACCAGTAGGTATAGTATAGTAGTTTAGACCGCGCCGTATACACACACTAATTGCCCATATTTTTTGAGTCAGATTCATTCAACTTCCGTATCTGGTTGGTTCAGGACATATGTATCCTCACACACTCAACACTCAACATACAGACACACACGTTGATATCTCTCTGGATGGACATAAACGAACGTCTCTATTAAAAAATGCACCGCACACCTGTCATTTAATAAACCCAATCAAAATTCTACATTTTTTAGCATTTTTTATATAGTAAAGTAAAGTTATATAATAAATAAAAAAGTAGCGTCATTTAAAGTTAAAATAAACACTTTTATGTGTTGTAACTTTTGATTTAAAAATAATATAAAAAATATTGTTAATTTAACGTTAATTGTAATTAATTGGTATGATATTATGGCAAAGGTAAGTAGTAGACTTTAATTTGGGAATGAGCCAACGTTTCAAAACTTAGTGCAATACAGAAAGAGAAAGACAACAGAATAACTGATCTAAACAATTAATAAATAAATAATAAATGACATTTAAAATTAAAATTAAAACTTTTTCTCTATTTTCTCTTTAGATTAGATCAGTTGTTTTTGGTTCTCAATCAAAACGTGCTTTTAATGTTTTGTGTAACGCCATTAAACATAGTGTTAAGTACTTACATATACTAAAAACTAATGTTTTAAATGTTTTAATAATTTAACTATTTTTAAATAAGAATTTAATTTTTTTTTCACTATAAATTTTCCACCACAAATAAGTGTCTTAGTTAGACATTTAATGATTTTGTATGGCATATTATCTTATATAAATAAGTTTCTAATAAAAATAAGGCGTTAAAATAGCACTCTCACTACTATAAATATATCCCTTGATTAAATGTCTGTTTTGTGTGTTTTCTGATGCGAGCGAATGAATTAAAAACCGAACAAAACCAAGGTCATTATGCATTTATATCATCGTGATTATCATCATCATCATCATCATCAACATCGTCGTCGTCGTCATGCATAATTCACTTCCATTTTTATTTGAACGTCAATAATCATCATATAATGTTGAATGAATGAAAGTTTTGTTTGATCCATATATACCTAACCATATACATATATATACGGTAGGTACCGTACCTATAGATTTTGATTATTCAATTTTTGGAGTGAATGGAAGTGGATGATGGTTTTTATGTGTGTGCTGTGCGCTTTTATATTCCTCCTGCCGAACGCGAACGTTCGCCTGATTAAAAGGCAATAACCAAAACGAACAGCAATTTATAAGTCATTGCACTGCCATATTTTCCATTAATGTCTATAATACTAGGAAAAGACCAAAATTGTGTTATTTAATTAAATGAGAGATTAGTTTTGTGATTAATTAATTATACATATAAGAATAGTATAGTGACTACTAAACTAAGTATTACTAAAAAATTCATGCAAGATATGGCAAGAGCAAGAAAGTATATGTTTTGTTTTCGTAAGTTTTGATCTATAAGCCGAATTTTGATTAATAAATGATGCAAATGAAAAGTAGCAAATTTAGTTTATTTAATTTATTTTTTATTGTAGTTAATAAATATAAACAAATTTAACTCAAAATTTGCTGTTTAATTTCTAACATATTTTCACTTAACATCTTCTGTTGATAAAAATGATTTCAATTTTTGTTTTTATTAAAGAGATGATGTTCTAACTTTAATAAGTGTTGCATTCAATAGATAAGATATACCTAATAATAAAGCAAAATGAATTGACTGAAAAGTAAAGGAGAAATCAAATTGAAGTGAAGTAGTTGTGCGGCGCCTCACCCCACCACCACCCTACTACAATAAATAAAATAATGTTTTGGCAAGTTCTAAATTCGTTACGATGCGCGCTCGTTTTTTTTATTTTCATTATTATTTTGGCGGATTAGAAAGGGGTCGCCTCTTTGTCTAAACGTTTCCGGTGCTTGTTAAACGCCCGTAAACGGCAAATTGCAGGTTGCACGGCAGGTGGTGCCTATTCCTCTTGTCATCTTGTCTTTTTCGACAATATTCTTATACACTCTACTCTATGCGCAAAGATCTAATCGCATTTATAATAAATATACATATGTGTTTTTGTATCTACTTTTATATTGTTCCACAAACTCTAGCAACTATTAGATCAAACGGGGAGGTTGAGAGGAGAATAAAGTATGGCAGCAGCGAGCTTTTTCGACGGTTTTGTTGTTGTTGTTGTGTTGTTGTAGGTATTTTTGGTACACGTGTTTTAGATTATAGAATAGATGAATTTAGGGTAAGTGAGTAGTTGAATACACAGCAAGGTAATAAAAAGAAGAATTGAATATTTTCAGGTATATCAACGTTTCTATTTCGTCCGTTCATAAAATAATTTACAACATTATAATACACTTCTCGTTCGGATATAGGCAGGCAGGCAATTGTTGATTATTTGACTTCAACTTGCAATTTTAAGCAATAAAAATCTATTGTACAGAGCAATTCACTTGGGATTACCACTTTTAACTTTAAAATGTGCTACTCCTCAGTAAATCACCTTGCATGCTTCCAGAATATGCTTAAATGCTATATTAAGTATACCTATGAGAAATTTTTGTTTTTACGATACTATAATTAATTAATTGAAATATATTCTTGAGTTTTCAAAGTGGATTTGTACTGAAAGCTTACATAATATCCATTTATTAGAAATATTTCAAAATATACGTTATATTTGCACAATTTTAAGCAAGTAACGATTATTACTTATAATTTTCTATATTGGTATATCGTGTATAAAATAAAAACCATATATAAAAAAACATAAATACCTGTTTTAATTAATTTTCGTAGAGCGCTAGAAAAAAACAAAAACGTCTTTTAGGTATGTAAAAAAACCTTAAAATACTATGTAGAAATTAGGTGTAAATAAAAGAAGAATTCTAATTCTTTGGTAACAAAATTGGTAACATTTGCAGAAGTTTGCTGTCCGTTTCAAACAATTAGAAAAGACCTAGGTATATTTAAAACTAAGTTTAGAGAGACAATGTAAAGCTAACTATGCAACATTTTATAAAATACAATTTTTGAATCAGAAACATCAAAAGATATGAATAGGCGAACATGGCGTGGCGCGGATCATTATATTTATGGGTTTCTAAATGATTATAGTTAATGGAAATATCTAACTAAGTACACATAATTCCGGGTCACATATTGTTACCATACTGTTTATTTTATTATTGAACAATTTTGATTAAAGTTGCAACATGATACTTGAAATCAATATCTGTATAATAATAAATTTGGTAAAAATAAACTAAGACAATATCCATATTACACAAAAATAAAATAAAAATGAATCAAGTTAGTGTAATTTAAATGACGGAATTTACATTTAACTTTATCTAAAGAGAAAAAATGCTATTTATTTCAAAATGCCGCACTTTATCCAGCATTGAATAGAAGAATAACGTTGCTGAAACGTTGGAAGAGCCAAATAGCAGCAATAGAATTCCAGGTAGCGTGTGCACACACAAAAATATAAGCCACACTATTTTCTATTTTTGCCATTTGTTTTCAAACGAGAAAAGGTGGTGTAGAATTTGTGGATGATGGAGAGCGCATAGGGTACACACACAAAATATTATTTACCTGCATCCGAGCGAATGCAGACAATTTGAGGGTTTATAACTTCTCTCCTTTTTTTCCTTTTAGCATAGAGCATGGATGATGCGTTCAAATATGGCATGTAACAGTATAATGCGACAATAGGCAGGTAGTAAGTACGACGAAAAAACGAACGATAACCGCGGCGAGAGAGGAACCCCACTTGGGTTACGCTTAGGAAAGGTAAGGAATGAGAGCCAGTTCCGGACGCCCACAGACAAAAATCGCCAATTTCTCACTTCTGCATTTATGATTTATACCAAATTTTATTATTGTACATCACCTCTAAATTCCACAACTAAAATTTTCAATAAATAATTTGTATTGATTATTTTAATCATTCAAATATATAATTTTATACAGAATTGTAACAGAAATATTCTCAAATATTAATAAGTGTCACATAATTCTTACCCATAATATTTCCTAAAGAAAAAAAATGTCGTTTTCACCGACTGAAAATTGATAAGTTGAATAAAAAGTTTAAAAAGCTTACGCTGGTAAAAAGTTTATTGCAAAAACTTGAGATTTTTTCTATCTGCTTTTAGTTTCCTAATAAATAAATGTAAGATGTACCGACAGATATTAGTTTATCGATATTTTGACAGGCATTTGTGGCAAAAATTATTAAAATGTTAATATTAACAAATGACCGCAATAACTTGCTCCAAGTTAACTAAAAATTGAAATTAATCAATTAAAATATATAGCTTTTTCTCCCGGAACACACCAAATAATGTATTTACTTGACCGACCCTGTATATTATACAGGGCGGACCAACTTAAACTGAACAATCAAGTAATTTTGGTGTAGGGTTTATTTTATACAAATATTTTTGCAGTGCAGTGTTAAAAACGACGACGGCAATGATATTTTTATTTAAAATGATAGATAAGTAATTAATATTGCTGGGATTTGAACTGGAAGAGGAAAAATGTTCATAAACATTTTGGTTCATAGTCATCGTTTCGAAATTTATTTCAAAACGATGGTAAAGGTTTATTAAACAAATAGAACTAAAATAATTACAATTACAACTAAATAGAAGTGCAGATTAAATTAACCGGTTTTTTTTTTATTTGAAATTGGAAACAAGCCAAATTTATTTATATTCTAAATTGTTGAGGCTTTGTTGGCTCACCCTGTAGTGTATTAATTTGTAAATTCATGATAATAATACTCAACATACGCTAATTAATCAATTTGTCATTATGCCGACGACATGTTTTAAAAAATAACTTTGAATTAAAAAAAATCAGATTTTTCATCTTTAAAATTTAGAAAATTTATCGCTTTTTAAGTTCACAAAAGTATATTGTAAAAAGTTAATAAATTTATATAGGAATAGTATTTATTTTCTAAAGCTTGACACGTTAAGATGTGATTGAAATTTATTTATTACAACATAAGCAATTTTGCTAATACGGCGGGGATAAAGATGGTTGTGTGTAGAGTGCGATTGTCACTTTTTCTAAGAATAGCTAAAATGGCATGGCGTTGGCGCCCATCCCCATTTCAAACACGAGCGAGCGAGGAAAAAAGCGACCCTTCCTTCATCACAGGCCCTTTTCTATAATAACAAAACTATTCAACAGCCGACTCTATGCCCTTAAACGATTTCTGGCGAAATACATCATTCACAAAATTTTTTGACAAAATATTATAGCTTTAATGTCATTTTTATGCATCATTTTATAACCAGTAGCAAAAATGTGGAACTTTTCGGTTATTATTATTAAGACGAACAGTTTGAAAACTTGATTTGGTGCTTATAAATTAGCCGTAAAAGGTAGTTCATAAAGATCATAAAATTAACATTTACAAATTATGAATTTTATTGTGCGAGATATTATTAAAATTAACGTTAACTGAAATATTGGGGAATTTAATTTTAGAGCAAAAGTCACTGTGTTTTTATTAGTTTTATTTTTGGTTTAAAATTTGTATGATTTCAAGTCTATTATTCGTTCTTGAAAAACATTTTACATTTTTATTTTTTTTTAAGCCAACGAGAGAAACCGACAACGCCATATATTAATCAAAATTAATTAATTTCAAACGATGCATGCAAATGGATGCATTTCGGTGTAAAAATTTTTCATGGAAGAGCAACACATACCATGCATATGTACATACATACATACGGCAGAGATACACAGATAAAACCCGAGTGTGCGACATGTAAATCTCCTATTTAGACAGAAACACGCAAATTTGCTTAATTATAAATTTTCGTATACATACGTAGAGTGTATATACGTAATGGATTCGCTCACATCGCTAGATTCAGACAAAATATCCATTCAATACACTACTACTCCCCCAGCTTACTGAAACTGACAAAATTCACTCGCTGCCATCACACTCCAGACATGACAATGTCTTTTACTGTATTAGTAAATATAAAATAAGTTTTGTGTTATTACAACAACAACACAACATACACATATATATGTGTACATACAGCGGACAAATATGTGCATGTTTTGTCTATGAATGAATGGAAGTGTATGTATATCTACATTTGTGTGAATAAAACAAATGCGTTGTTGGACTATAGTCTATGTATAATAGACAAACCTAGGCGAGACTGGACAATATTGAATTATTTATGATAATAGCAAACATTTTTTGCATTGCTTTATTTCAGTGTGTAGGTACATATATGTGTGTGCACGTACCGCAAAAATGCTAGCAGCGAGTGAGGCGTTCGCATTATTTCATTCGCAATCAGCAGCGTTAAAACGTCGTCACGCGATTTTTCGCCAAATATAAATTAAACACCAATGAGAATTGAGCATTGAGCATGGTAAAGTGAGCACGATGGTTAATTCTCTATGAAATGCGCGTAAATATTTAATTTCGCTTAATTGTTAATGCCGCCACCAACTTAAAGCAGATTTATTCGACGTAATGCGTAAACTAGAAACATAACGTTACGCATAATCATTTTAATTACTTAAGAAAATTGAGCATTCTTTAACAACAACATTCATTCGGATTTTTATTAACTATAATCGTTAATATATGACAATAAACTAATAAAATTGATTGATTGAGTTGATATTGAAATTTGCTCATGTTTTGGAAATAGAATTACCCAAAATTTTGATCTCTTTAAAATTTTGGAACGTAGAAGTCCCAAAATTCAATAATTAAAGTTTCATAGACGTTTACAACTAATGAGATTGTTTGTGCCCAATCTGTGTAGGTATATTTATTTATATTCTCGTGCAAAGATCAATAAATCTGTTTATGCAATTTTCTGAAAGATTTTGAGCATTTGATGCACAAAATTTTGTTCTTTTTAAAATTAGTTTATAAATGAAATTGAATACCAATTGTCTATAAAAACTTAGTTTTTCTCGAAACAGTAGAACATAGAACTACAAATTCATTTCATCTTTTTAAAAATTTAAATATTAGGCTCCACATTCAGTGATTGAAAACAATTATAAACAAAAGGTTGGAATGTAGATGTCCCAAAATTCAATAATTAAAGTTTCATAGACGTTTAAAACTAATGAGATTGTTTGTGCCCAATCTGTGTATATTTATTTATATTCTCGTGCAAAGATCAATAAATCTGCATTAATTATAGCTTCGAGCTTCTTCCACATTAGTCAAAAAAATAACATACAATTTAAATTAACATATACGTAAGTAATTATTACTTAAAAACTAAAAATTATAGCGCAATCTATTAAAAAAGTTTGCAATAATTATAGGAATTCAAAATTGAAGTAAAATATTGTATGAAATGCAAGAAGTTCGTATTTATATAATAAAACGTACCCATTATTTATAATTACATAAATTACAAGGCGCTTTTTCGTAATTAATACAGATTGTATTTAGATATTCAATTAAATCATCTAGATTTAGACCAAGCTTTAAATCAATTAATGTTTTTTTTCCACTGTGCCTTCTTCTATGCATAGATAGAGCGTTTTAGTACATTATCATATAAATTAACAATTAAATAATTTTCTGTTGTAGAATGGAATAAGTTACTGTTGCATTGCACTAAGATTTAACGATCTGCGAAAGACGATATGCACGCGTGCGCACATAAAATTTTCATTTTACATTAAAACAGATCCAGTTGTTATATAGTATGTAGCGACGAAAAGCGACGAGAGAGAGAAAAGCAAAATACGCAAATTTTCCTACATTTTTCCAATTATGGCGAAACCGTACGTTTTTCAGAAATATATACTAATATATACTCGCGTTCACATACACACGATCTCCCTCCCTCTCTCATCATGTACACACATAGTATAGTATATAAAAATAAAAAGCCAACATCATATTAATACGTCTCGACATTTTATTAACAAACATCATGTAATGAAAACTTTTTCGACTTTGCACGTACTTTTTTTTTCAGCTAGTACATATATATATGTATACGCCGGTGTGTGATGGTGAAAGTGTTTTGCGAGTGAGAGAACGAGAGCGCATCGCATCCATACAACATAGAGAGAGGGTGGCCGGATGGGAAGCAAAAACATGGGTCAATAAATGGAAAAGAGAGGAGCAGAGAAGCGCATCCCTCCATTCTAACAATCTAGCTAGAGAGCGACTAAACGAACGCGAACGCGCCTGATATATATCTAATTTTGCAAGGACGCACTCTCGCTCTCAAACTACCCTGACACAGATTTTCTCAAGATCAAGGAAACACAACAGCCACGTTTTCGCCGTGCTGTGTGCCCAATCGGCGGTGTATAGAGGGAGAGCGCATCTCTCATCTCTCATGAGAGTGAGTTACGACTATTGATTCGGTATCTATGTGTTCGGTGGTATCTATATATGTGTTGTATATATCGGGATTGACGCGCTTCTGTTCGCAACGAACATCTATATTATTGTATTGTATATCGATCGATTGATTTACCATTATTTACCAAAATCATCGGGTTACATTTAAGATTTAAGAAATATATATAAGCGCAAAGCGTATGCTCAAATTAATTAATTAATATAAATGCAATTTTAAGGTGGTACTTACATCCATCCGTTTCCCACTTGAACACTCGAAGTTTCACTTAAGCCAGTTATAGATCCTCTGAAACAAACAAGATTAAACACCATATTATTAATAATTAATACATTAAAGCTTATTATCTAGTAATAAAATATTAAAAATGCTTGCTTCCAAAATAAGCTTGAATTGTAAATGCTATGATATTATGATTAGAAACAAATATATAATTCAAAGCAATCAAGGAAAGTGATCATTCTGAGTAAGACGCGAAAAGACAGAGTCGTTTTTATTTGCAACCATCAAATGCATCAAATATCGTTCCATTGCAACGATGCATCTAAATACATATATGTACTACTATTGGTGGCTATGTACATGCTCCAAATGTAGTCATCGCAACGAACCCATGCTATCAAATACTCCTCCCGTTATTCAAGCGCATCAATTATATATATGATGTTGATGTATAGTGTTAAAAAATGAAGGCGAAGCTAAAATATTGTTAATTAGATTGATCAATTGATATGTATGTGTGGTCTAGGTGGCTCGAATTTCATTCAAACCGCAAGTTTTCAATCAGATGCATTAATAATCGTTCCGCCAATTAATGCAGTCTAATATACAATAATATACAATCGGTACAGTTTATGTAAATGATACGCAGCATTTAAAAATGCACAAAAAATATTACATTTATCTCAAATCTACTATGAAACCATGAACAATATTGTTTATCACATTTATAGAGATTTATAGAGATATAGAAATAACATCGATGTTTTAAGATGAAATACAAATATTAATGTCACATTTTCAGTTTTTGATTTATCATTACAGCAATTTCTTAAAAAATGAACAAATATCAATATTTTCAGCGTGTCAGCACTTTTAGAAAACACAATTGTCAAGTTGAGTACCTTTTATTAGCTGCCAATTTAAAGATAAACGAAATTTGTGAAGACTTTCATAACTGAAGTGCAGCTTCGATTGACAATAAAATGATATTTGGTTTAACTCGTAAATTTGAACACTGAAATATTATTGCACGTTAAGTGTACTCACATAGAAAATGTGTTAGCTTGTTACCCATTAAATTCCCATATAATAAACACTACTACAATAAATTATTCAAATACCAGCTTGAACACGAGTGGTATAATAAATAGCATAGCGGAAATGATTTCAGTTTATATTTAAAAACTTTACCAATTAGAAATTTGAATAAAACCAACCAACATCTCTTTTACATCATAATTCATTTTCATTTTTTATAGCAAACATTATTAATAGTTTCCAGATGAATACCAAAACGATGATTATCAATAATATTTCAGCGAGGGAGCGAGAAGAAAGAGCCATCACACATCGCAACACGCAATTATCTAAAACGTCCATCAAAAAAACAACAACGAAAAAAAAAAACAACGCTCCATTAATTAATAAATTTAATGGTTGTATTTACAAGCATTATTAAATCAATTTGCCCTCCATTATTTTTATACCCAGCTAGCTGCTAGCTAAGCATTTTACTAAGAGCAATCAACAATTTGTTATGTGGCACCTGTTGGATCATGAAGTCCTCAAATTAGTTAATCGAAGAATGTCTGCGCTTTTAACAGCAGCAACAACAACGAAAGCGAAAAAAGCGACATAATACCACATTTCGTTACTTTTATATGTAATACATGGACGTCCAACATCACATAAAAAATTAGAAATTAAATGTAATTTTTTCAGAATTCAGTGACGCAAAATGTAATACTACCTATACAAGAAATATATAATGCGTTTAGTGGGGTGATTCGTAAATGAGCCTGAAAATAGCCCCCAAATCGCACAGTCGCAGCTAAATTTACATTTCACCCCAATCGGCAAACAACGTTTATTTTATTGGAAAAGAATCTTTTTATAAAATCGTTTCGCTTTATAGCTATTTCGATGTGTCATACGATAAGAACCACCCTGTATATATCCATCGTTGTTGTTGTGTGTTGTGTTGTGTTGTTGCACCACCTTGGAACCGAAAAATAGGCGAAGCTGCTGCCGCTGCTTTTAGCTGGCAAAGGCAGCACCCCATTAAATACACCTGCTCCCATTTGCGCCATGTTCGCCATCGTCCACGTCCACGTCGATGCTCTCCACAACACATCAAGCGCGCACACACCACACACACACACACATTAGAAAACAACCTTAAATTAAAATCGATTCCTGGTATAAGTGCGCCAGCATACGTGTAGTGTATGTATGTGTGTGTGTCTATTATAAAATGCAAAACAAGGCATGTCCATCCATGTCCAAATTTACAACACCTTCCACCTACAACAACCATCTATTTGATGTGAATTTTTTACACCCTGCATATGCATATGCATCCTTCTAACGGGCTTGGCAAGACGAAAGGTGAAATTTGCATTAAACACGTAATGTGAAAAGAAGAAAAAAAAAGCATGAAAGGCGCACACCTTTCTATTTAGTATACAACAACTAAAATTATTCAATTAAGTGTTAAGAAACGCATATTTTTTAGTCTAAATTGACTTAATTAAGCTATTAGAGATGCCGCGCGCGCGGTACATGTGTTGAATTTAAAAATTGATAATGTTATTAAAATGCTAATTTTGAATCATTGCAAATTGCATTCCAAATGTAAATTTATATGAATATTGTGTGATATTTAATTGGTCTTAAATTCATAATATTTTGAATTAAAGATGATATGCTACTAAGAAATCTCTAAACGTTGTTATTTTAGAACATTTCGAAAAACTTTACAACTTAATTACTTATGATGCATAAAAAATACAATATAAAAAACTAATTTGATTAATTTACAATTTCAAAAATTTTGAAAAAGCATGAATAAAAAAAAATAAACTAAATTATTCTTGTCATGTATCTTGACGCCCCTATTGCAATCAAAAATCGCTCGAACAGCTTTCTTAATGATCAATAAAAGAAAACGATGCTTTTACAAAATTCCTTCACTTTTCAAATAAGGATTCCTGATTCCACACTAAAAGCTGTATCGAAAACAATAGTAATAGTGAAAAATTCCATAAAATTTTTACAAAATTATGAAATTTATAAAATTAAAGTAAAAAATATAGTAAATGCAATTAAATTCCCTTCAAAAACAATAAAAAATAGGTCTTCAAAATAGAAATATGTAAGAAAATCATTCTAGACAAAATCCTATAAAATTCAACACCAATTTTTCAAAAATATTGCGTTTTAACTAATTCTCTTTTCGATTTTGCGATTTTGGATTTTACAAATTGTCTGATCATTTTAGACTTTTTCTATTCATACGATGTTTTTCCTCAGCTATAATATTTTTGCATGAAGTAATTGGTTTACAATCTTCTTCCTTGGGGGTTCATAAGTCTATTTCAAGGGGGCGCTTAACTAAATATGGAAAATACAATAAATTATGCTATTTTAGAAATGCCTGAAGTCATGTTTTGTTTAGTTTCATTCAACAAACACTGAAATTTTTGATATTTTTACCATTTTGGCAGATTTCTATGGTATTGCCAGACATTGTATGAGTAAAAAATTTTATAACAAAAAGGAGGCGGAAATAAAAAAAATGTGTTGGAAATCACTACACATTAAGTATTGTGTTTAATTTTCAATTACAATCAATTGAAATCAGAAATTATTATTAAAAATATTACTTCGTAATATGTTTAGCAAAAAACAAACGAACAAATTAAATCTATTATAAACAGCACGTGTAAACAGTAGCATAAACCAATTAAAACGATAAAAAAGCTTTACACACTATACTTTTCATAATAATAATAATAATAATACAAAAATATCCTATTTCATGTACACACAATAATAATAATAAAATACTTCGAATATAAAAAGACAGCCAGCCAAGAAGATGTAAGAAGAAGACGACCACGACGACGAGTTTTAATGATTATGTGTGCATGTGTGTGTGTGTGTGTGTGTGTGAGGAACGCGCACGTGCCCCATGATCTTACTTCTCGCCCGTATCATGACGCAATCACCCCTTTGGCCACCGTTTGCCCATCAGCCACTTAGTATAACGGGTTTGGAAGTTTCCACACACTCATCTCTCGCTTACACCACACGAGCGAGCATATATATTTGCGAAAAAAAAGAGACGAAGACGGCAACGAGGAGAGAAAGGGATAAGGAAAACAAAACAAAACAAAACAACAACGCTACTCCCAATCTACACGGACGGACGGCATGCAACACAACACACAAAACTTTTTCGAGTAGCAAAGGGCAGCGTGTCCAAGACGCGCGCATCACATCTTCCTCGTCGTCGTCTTTACTTCTCGTTGTTGAAGCGAACGCGCACAGCCTCTCTCCCAATTCAAATCTCCTTTTCATCATCAACATTATTATTATGATTATTATTGAAAGTTCGCCTTTTGTCAAACGATGTCTGTTTATTTCATTTTAATGAGTGTCGCACATTCAAATCGACCGTACAATGGAAAATAAAATATATACTACTCGTATGGTGTATGTAGTACTATACAACATATAGCATGCATACACGCATAGAAGAAGAGCGAGAGGTGTACTTCTTATATATGTTATGTTATATATTACAATATAATAAAATGATGCGCGTTTGTTGTTTTTTTTTATTATTTGAATATGTATATATATGTGTGTGTATGTAGGTATTAGTAAAAGACAAACATTTCCTGCTTTTTCAATTCTCGGCCCGAATATTTTAATTCATATACAGCATAGATGGTAGGTATGTGAAGAAGATGAAACGAACGTTAGATGAAAGAGAAAAAAGCTAGCCTCTAATCTAATAGTATAATGCCATATAGTCGAATCTCTTTTCAGATATCTACAGAGTGT
Organism: Adinopsis sp. GC000173; assembly: GCA_030264715.1. Taxonomy (NCBI): domain Eukaryota; kingdom Metazoa; phylum Arthropoda; class Insecta; order Coleoptera; family Staphylinidae; genus Adinopsis; species Adinopsis sp. GC000173. The sequence goes on along the minus strand of JARJDW010016836.1, from coordinate 7,193 downwards.
TCTACAAATTAAGTAAATATTTAAATTAGTTATTTTTTAAAAATCTCTTTTAAACTCTTTACTAGGGTGTTTTTTGTCATATACGTGAATATTGTTCATGTGCACAAACAAAAATAAAAAATAATATTTTTGTCACGTTTAGTGCAAAATACATAAAAGTTCTACATATTTGAGAGACAATCTCATGTCAAACACTGATAAGCAAGTTAGCATTCAACTATAAAAAATTAAAGATTGTCAATCTACTAATAAAAGTGTTTTTTTAGCAACATGAACTAGAACTTTTTATGCTGTACTCTATAGAACTTTATGTGCAATATATTAGTTCAATTGCAGCATAGGTTCATGACAAAAAAACAAACCTACTATTAGAAACGTAAACAAACATAGTTAAAACTTTGGATAGAAAAATAAAGAGGCACTTTTAGGAAATTCCCAGTTCAATGCTAATTTCTGCATAATTTTTACTCTATCTATACTATATATGCATTAGACGAGTTGACTTTCATTCAAATAGAATAATAATAATATCATCTCAAAGTTTATTGCTTCTACATTTTAAGAATATTTCTACATTCATTTGATATTTCTTCTGTCCTCCGGCCTTATTTGTTATTTTATTTGAACTTTCAAACAAATTTGAAATAAATTTTTCCTACTTTAAAAAGGCTGACATTAAAACACGTCAAAAGTTTAATCTAATTATATAAGCAGTATTAACGTTTATATAATCATAGATGCCCCCTCATTTGGCAAATCGATAAAATACTGAATCGAAACAACTATATTTTCATTTTCGCAATTGACTAAAACATAATTTGTTACAGAAGTAAATCTAATTAACTCCGTACTTTTATTGCAGCTTTTTATTCATCGTAAATAAAGGCTACGCATCCAAAAATTCAATCTATGAAGTCAATTTAAAGCTATAATATGCAGGAAGTTTTTGATAAATAATGAAAACCCTCCAATTTTAGTTTTATAATGCTAAATAAATGAAAAGTCACAATAAATGAACATTTACAAAAGTTAATTTTTAATAAATAAGTAAAAATTCGATGAATGAATGCAAAAAATAATTAAATCAAGTTAAAACTAACCAAATAGTAAAATATGTTTAAACGCACTGTATCAAAAATGCTAAACCGTAAAATAAAAATGGTCGTTCATCCGTTCGTCGTTCTATGATTTGCTATAATACCAAAGCGAGTGCGTATGCATGTGGAATATATAAAAACGTTAGAATAGGGAACCCTAGTCGTAGTTTTTATAATAGTTCCAACGGATATATTATATCACCCCTATGTACCACTGTACTACTACTACTACACTCGTGCCTTTATTTTTTACTCTACTACAAAATGTCGAAGCGGTGCTATGCTATTACCCAACAATAAACTAGCAGTGCATAATTAAAAATCGCTTTTTTCTAATCGATACCATCATCAAAAGCGTTAGAAACCAGATCGTTCGTACACTTCTATCCGATAGATAGATAATTTTTGTGTTCTACAACACTCGTACAAAATGAATTGGTTTTATAAATTAATAAGAGTATGTAAATAGTAGATAAGAAAAATATCGTCTTTCAGTAAACTAATTCGCTTGTAAGTCAATATTTCTTGTAACAATGTTTCACACGTGCAACGAATTAGTAAAATTAGATGCTTTGCAATTAGTGAATCACCAATTATACAATATTACATTATTTTTATAATATATGATATTATGTTATGAAACGATTTTGCGATGACTTTTCAGGTGATTCACCCCTTTCAAAAAAACACTCGTTGTTGTTGCTTATTATTACTTTTAGCTGCAGCAGTAGTGCATTCGCTATGAGTGAGTGAGTGTTGTTATATACGTACTATATATATATAAAACCATACATCTGCCTTATTAACCTCAAGCTCATCATGACACCTGATTTCATATTAAAATATTTAAATTTAAATCATCGTAAATTTAGCTTTATAAAATATTGTTTTTTTGCTGTTGCCTGTGTACATATATTATTAATTTACACAGCCAGTCAACGCTCGATTAACATGTATGTACAATACGATCCAATTGAAATTCAACACTGCTAAAAGTGCATGGCCTCATTACTTTATGTTTTACCTGTGTGCAAAATGGCCATATATGTTTACACCCAATAAAGTATTTGTCGCAAAGTATTGTAATTACAACTTACCAGTTGATATAATGAATGCAATTCATTGGCGCCATAAATTATTGTGTTTGCATAAATCAAATTATTTTTTCGAAAAAGCTATAAAAGCGCTCAAATTTGCTTCTCATGTGAATTAAGTGCTCAGTTTCTAATGAATATGCTACATGCATATATTTCTTGTCGTATGTGATTGCTGCAAATATTTGCAAAGCTAGATGTTTGATCCTCTTAACTAAATAATAACTTTTAAAAGAACTGGCTGGCTATGAAATTTGTCAAATTGCTTATGAAGTATGTTTTTCAAAATTTTTAGTCTTAAATAGACAAATTATTGATTTATCTTATATTTTTCATTGAATATTACACATGAAATGGAATTTGTATAGTTTTAGTTCATTTTTTATATAAAATTAGATTATTGCAAAAATCTACTAAATTTATATTAATTATTGTGTATAAATTTTGTTGTATATTTATAAATGATTTATTATTTGATAAAGAAAATAAAAATAACGAACAATCTTGTGTATACTACAATGCAAAAGAAGATTGGTACAGTCAGATTTTTGTACGTAGATAAAGACATAAAGATGCGATAATATGAATTTAAATCCTTTGTTAAAATCCGACAAAGAAATATTCAATTTTCAGCCCAAAAATAAACCATCACCCTTGTCAAAATAGTTGTGATGTAATTGCGTAGTATCGCACTGCGCATTTTTCTAAGAATATTTCACAAACAAAACGCGTTTTTTAGTTACATCACTTTAAAGACATCTTAATTCTTTGTCTATCGATGTAATTAGAAGTGAATTTGGTATAGTTATTTTAATTTACGAGCTGTCTTGATATATTATCTAATTACCCGAGTCGTTTTTTAAGATACTTCGTATTAAAAAAGTTTTACTATTCTCGCTTAATTTTCAATTAATAAATATTAGGATGAATGTTTTTATGACTATTTTCATTCATTGGGCCCCTTTCTAGCAAGATTTCAACAAATATTGAATTGAATAATTGCAACATTTCACTGCACTTCCAATTCAATCTTCAGTTTTAGTGACTCCAAATACATAAATGTAGTTAAAAAGCAAGAACTAACCTTGTATTTAATCAAATTTACACTTCTCTACTATTGTTAACAACCATTTTTATTACTAATAAAATCCCTACGATTAAAGTAACTAGATTATTTATTATATTATAGAAACTATATAATAATATTGATGTTTTCTTACGAAAACATTGAATGTCGCTGAAAGTATCAATATACCGCGCGTTGAAAATTATATTTTGATAATAATAATGTCTTATTTATTCGTTTTTGCAGATGCAATCGCGCTGCTACACGGTCTAATTAAAAACACTAATTAAAATTATACAACATCGTCGCAAACATTTCATACAATAGCTCGCTATTCAGATAATGCAGTAACAATACCATTTCGTCTTAGAATCGGAGATTGAGAGTGTAAAGAATTCATTACATAAATCTAACTTTGTGAATATTTATTTTATAAAGTATTTTTTTGTTTAATTACATATTTCGGCAGTATTTTAAAAACATGTTTGTTATATATTTGTTAATAGAGCTTGGTTGCAAATACCATACGGTAGTTTACATCCCCAATTTCAATAGATAGAAGGTACAAAATACTCCTCAAAGCTGTCAAAACAAGTCTAGCGAATAATCTAAACTTTCGACTTAATGGGCATTAGAAAGAGATGTTCATTAAATACAGTAGAAAATTACAATTTGGTTTAAATTTAATATATATATTGAAGTAAAGTAGAGATAAATAGTAGTCACTTTACAAACAAATCTTGCCCGTCATAAACTAATTTCAAATTAATTAAAGCAGGTGTTACATATTAATTTAATTTATGAAAAATAAATATGTACACTTTTTTAATTTTTTGAACCACTCTGTACTATTACATTATACACACTAGTAGTACGATTACAGTAACCAAACGCTAAAACTTAGTTGTTTGCAAATCACTCCACACAAACCGCAACAAGCACAACAACATTATGCAAAAAAAATCAATTACACATTTAAAATACCGCCCAGTGCATTTCATTTCATTGCAAAAGCCACGTCGAAACAACAAAAAAGTGCAATTATTAGTTTAGCGCATCTGCACACCATCGAGTTGAAATAAAAAGAAGTTACACAGATATTATATAATAACAACAGCAATCATCATCATCATCATCATCATCAAGCAGCAACAACAACATCAAACCTTATACCCTCTAGGTAAATACGAATGCATACACAATACACCGCAATAACGTGTGCTGCTGCTGCTGCCGCTGCTACTTCTGCTTCCTTGCTGCCTTCTTTTGTGGTACTGTGTGTGTGTGTGTGTGTGCATACAATGATAATTATTTGGCGAAAGAAAACAAAAATCGAGAAAAGAATTTACGATAATCACAGCAGCGCAAAAGCAGCCAGAGAGCACACACACCAACAAACAGCAAATAAATTAAAGTCAATCAAGAGTATTAAAACGGCGCATTTTTTACAACCATACACAGCTGCTGTTGCCGCCGCTCCGAAAAAAAAATCTTTCGCCAAACATTGAAAAAAAAAAAGATTATCTATCACACATGCCACTCATTCAAGCAGCGGAAAATGCACGTGTTAATCATGCGCGTGCCACTCAATTAATACAATTTTAATGAATTAATATATATATTTTTTTGGGGGGCAAAACATGCAGAAGCCCCCCAATTTTGTTCCCTAATTGGTTGTACATGTCGACGATGTTTTAATCCTCCCGTCTTCGCCGACTGATGCCTCATCCGCATTTTATTCGTTTTAATTACCCTTCATATATTTTTATAAATACGTATTGTATATATATATGGCAATGCTCGAGATATAAATATAATAATGTTAGTAAGTAGGTAGAGTAAGTAATAATACGAGATTATTATTGTTATGTATGATTTGTACATACCTTTTTTTTCCTGATGCGACTGACGGTTCTACAACTAATGACGATCCATTAAATGAAAAACCTGCAATAATATAAAAATAGTACTTTAGTCGTATAATTAGCAATTAATTTTTAATGAATAATCAATGAATTATGTAATAAATCTACGATAAATGAATTTGTCGACTTCAGTCACGAAGGAAGGCAATCTTTTTGGGTTATTTTTAGCACTATGGGGAAACAAAAATACACACTATTTTGAAAACAGTTTTTTAAATTACAACAACAATAACAATACAAGTACAAGTTCCCCTCATTTTTTTATTATGGCGATGCAACGAATTGGTCGATCAGAACAATTAACGAGCTTGCATTTAATTTTATTTTATAATAAGAAGGTTGCCGTCTTTGGACCGCTTTCTTTATTGGACCATCTAACATATCTCAAGACATATATTTGCTTATTTGTACTATAAATAGTTTTTAGTAACGTATACTAATCTTGAATAGTAAAAATGTTTGTCATAGTAAGTACAAGAGACATATTTTGTGTTTTGGCAAGAGTTAATACATATAACTAACTATTAAATGAACGAAATATTCATCTATGTCTGTTACCAATGAATTGCCGATAACTATTTTTAAATCTTTAGAAAGTAAATTTATTCAGATACAAAATGCCATATTTATTTTATTAATATAAATTAAAAGTGTCACTGTATATACTTTTATTTTTGATATTTTTACTAATTGGTTACATTGCATACGGTTACTTAAATTGGACCGAGCAAAACTAAAACTTTATAATATTTAAATGCCAGTTTGCTTAATTAAATATGTAGCAATACAAAAATCTTACTATTTAAAAGCTCAAAGGAGCTACTTTTTTACATCGACGCGTTTTTATGAAACAGACTTTCACAGACTAATCATATAACAGTTTAAGTGGCCCAAATACGGCAACTCTCACCTAGGTACCTCAGAAACTTTATTTCCATTGCAAATCTAAGTCAAAATTTAATAATATTTAACATTATTACCGTAAACTGAGACAACTTTGTCTAGCCCAAAATGTTCATCCCACTCAAATTCTAGCATAGTTGAAAACTTGGCCCCCCGCAATTGGTCTTGGTGTCGAAACGACGACCTATAAACAAATACGATACAAAAAGTTTGCTAGAATTTGTGAGGAAATTACAACATTTTCAGGTGGCAAAGTTGTCCTCCATAAAAGGAGAGCCAATCCGGAAGCCGTTAACATTTTCATCTTTAAACTCTACAAGCAAAACTATGTTATACATAATGTTTGGGCTCTTTCTTTTCAGGCACAGGTCATATTACTGTATTTACTTATGTTTTAAGAATAAAACTTTTAATTTATATCAATGCTTTTTGGAAATTTCAAATCAAATCATTAACTTAATTGATTATAAATGATTTTGTGAAGTAGCCAGAAGAAGAAAAACAACACATTTGTTTTATTTTTAGCGCTTGAGAAGGCAAAAATACACACTATTTTGGAAACGTTTCCCTTCATCATTCTCACCATCAAACACCATCCAACGATAGTCGTCCCCTTCGATTTTTCTCTTGTGTAGAAGACTGTACAAACCCAAATATGTGCTGTGCTCTATAAATAGATGCACCTATGTAATATACTGCTTAATCATCACAGAAAAATGTCGATTTTACCACCAGTATCATCCACCAGTTGCTTTTTGGCGTCTACCACCACTAGTACATAAGTATATACATCTTAATACACTGTATTAATATCATTAATTACACATTACGCAAATTGTAATAAAGTATATTGCCAATTAATCTACAAAGTGTCTTATCAAATTAATTAATTGCTTATTACTCAGCAGCAAAACGTCAAAGTTCACTTAAAACGCAATGACCTTCCTAAAATGTTGTTTCTTAATAAGCGCATTTCAATTAGAATTAAACGTTGCACAATTTTAAATATCACATTATTTTTATAATAGTTAGAAACTAATAAAAGAGTAACACTCATTAAATAATAATTTGGGGGCAATTAAATGGATGTAAATTTATCACAATAATT
>JARJDW010016828.1:0-11646 GCA_030264715.1 Adinopsis sp. GC000173 | reverse complement strand
AGTTGGATTAGTAGTTGCTATAACTACGGAAAACGATTACAACTTAAATACGTGGTGCGTGGTGTTGAGGAGAGGAAAAAATGTGAACTAACGCATCAAATATGAATAACGCAACACAGCAATAGTGCGTCAATACTTTTGAATGTGAGAAAATTCAATGCACCTCAAAAAAAATTTAAAAACGATAAATATAATTCGTTTTAATCAGAATTGTTTGTCATGAAACTTCGCATATAAATAGCATCTAGAAATCGTTCACATTTTGAAGAAATTAAAAGTATACTTCAAATGCAATACAATTGATTAAATTTTCTATAAATTATAACTTAAATTCGTGGTGTTGTAATGTTCAGAAAGAAAAAATTGTAAACTATCTCATGAAATATGAATAACAACACAATACACAGAAATAAGTGCGTCATTACTAGAAAACTCGAACATTTCTCATAAGAAAGGCTTTTCAAGCATGAGAAAATTAAACGCAACTCAAATAATATTTAAGAAATACCTTATTTCGAATTCGTTAGAATCAGATTGATTGTGTGCATATAAAACTCGACGACAAATCGTTCACATTTTGAAAAAAAATAAAAATATACTTAAAATACAATACAATTAACTTCCTTTCAGAAATTTTTATCAAATATGAATATAACCCAATACACAGAAATAAGTGCGTCAATACTACAAAATTCATACATTTCTCATAAGAAACGTTGTTGTTGAGGCTTTTCAAACATGAGAAAATTAGCTGCACATCAAAAAATATTCAAAAAATACCTAATTTCGAACACTGTATATAAAATTCGTTTACAAATCGTTCACTTTTGACAAAAATTAAAAGTATACCTCAAATGCAAGACAATTAACTTCGTTTTAGATATTTTATATAAATTATAACTTAATCAGAGGAATAAATGTAAATTATCCCAATCAAATATGAAAAAAGCAACAACATACAGAAATAAGTGTGACAATACTATAAAACTCGTGCAATTCTCAAAAGAAACGTTGCTATTGAGAGTTTTTAAAAAATGAGAAAATTAAGTGCACCTCAAACAATGTATAAAAAATGCCTAACTTCGAACTCCGCATATAAAACTCGTCTAGAAATCCTTCACATTTTGAATAATATTAAAAATATTCTTCAAAATGCAATAGAATTAACTTCCTTTCAGAAATTTTAGATAAATTATAACTTAATCAGAGGAAAAAATGTGAATTATCCCAATTACATATGAATATAACGCAACACACAAAAATAAGTGCGTCGTACTACATTTCTCATAAAAAACGTTATTATTGAGGTTTTTCAAACGCGAGAAAATTAATTGCAACTCAAAAAATATTTAAAAAATCCCGAATTGATTGTCATGAAACTCCACATATAAATGTATCTAAAAATCGTTCACATTTTGAAGAAATTAAAATTATACTTCAAATGCAATGCAATTAACTTCCTTTCAGAAATGTTATATAAATTATAACTTAAATAATCAAAAAATGCAATACACAGAAATAAGTGCGTCAATACTATAAACCTCGTACATTTCTCATAAGAAACGTTTGTGTTGTTGTTGTTGAGGTTTTTATGGTAAATTAACAAAAAAAACCGTCGAGTAAACTATAATTATTACAATGTTGTCGTATTTCTTGTAGCGGAACGCGCACCGCAAATTTTCTACCTTTATACTTGAAGCGCGCACAGTAAAATAATAAAAAAATTTAAAAAATGATTAATATATTGTGTAGTGTTATAACTCAGCAACTAATTGTTAATATTGCATAACATTATTTAACACAATTGGCAAATATTTACGTATAATGTTAGCGGATAAAAAATTGAAAAATTGCTTACTTACCTATATTTGAATGAATTTGAATTAATCCTGATTTGTTTTGATTTTGTATTTAATCAAAAAATGCACAATTATTTCTACTAAATAATAATAATATTAGAAATATGTTGCGATTTTGACGACGAATTGCGTAATTGTGTATTATGTTAAACAAAAAACGCTTCGTATTCAAATAATAGCGTTTGCAAACATGTAGAATACAAATGCGCAAAACTGAATTCGCGAACTGAGCCACGAGGTTTTGGCGCTTACTATTTATCGGATGCGGGATATGGCCCTATGTCAGACCACGCGCTCCGACCAATGGGACAGCGGAATGGTGCGCTCGTGAGTAGCAGCGAGTGTGCCTGCAGAAAACGGTCGATAGAGTCGGTCGGTAGCCAGCGCACTCTCGTACACTCGCTGCCAGTTTGTTTCTTTTCCACAGGTGAATTCACCTTATAATTTCTGTTGTTCTATGTTCGCCCGACACATTCTATTATTTCGCTGTTGTTGATGGATCATGCGATCGTTCCATCCTTCTCTACCATACACATACACTTTTTTATTTTATTTATTCGTTCGTTGTTTAATACGCTCGTAAACCGAACGCTATGTTTGTACACACATTTCGATAATCTGGGGCATTATTAGTGTATTGTTGCGGCGATCATATGTTCGCGGTGCGAATTCTAACAGCGCAAAAATTAGTATTTTATTCGATTTATTATTTATAATAATTAATTAATTAAAAACATTTGGTTTTGATTCACTGTACATTTTATTGTAAAGTCTATGTTAATTATTATTCTTTGGTTCACCAACAAATATTTTAAACTTTATTTGTGTTTTATTATAATTAATTGTAATAATTAACGAAATTATGTAATTATTACATTAAGTTTGTAATATAAAAAAAAACGCGAAGCAAGGTTAGGTCAGGTTTAAGGATTTCTTTATTTTATTTATTTAATACATCACCAAATCTTCGAATTAATGAAATTTTTAGAGAATATTTTAAGAATAGCGAGGCACATCACATCTTCTTCTTCAATATTATTCACCAAGGGGTAGCAACAAATATTTTAAACTTTATTAGTGTTTTATATGAATTAATTGTATTAATTACAGGAATTATGAAATTATTACATTGAGTTTGCATAAAAAAATTCAAAGCAAGGTTAGGGTCAGGTTTAAGGATTTTTGTAATTTATTTATATAATACAACACCGAATTTTGCCGGATTAAAGAAATTTTTAGAGAATGTTCTAAGAATAGCGAGAGTCACATCAAACGCACGTGTTTTTAAGCAACAAAAAAACCACACCGACCGTTTTTTTTACTACTTCATTAGAAATCAAAAGTAAGACGTAGAATATAACTACACTTGAAGAATTTGATTGCTAAATCGTGTTGTAAAAATTAATAACGAACTCATTTGCAAGTAGAAATAATGAAGCTAATAATCAAACAAGCGACAAATTTATTATGGTTTTATAATTTTAATAAAACAAATTTAAATATAGAATTTATTAAATGCATTTTTAAATGAAATAAAAACAATTAGACAAGACAAACATTTATAGGTCCATTAATAATAAAAAATAAGTTTAAAAAGTACGTGATTTCGGCCTTTGGTGTAATCAGAAATGATGAAATAAATATGTAATCCCAAAAAATTGTTCATATTTCAGAGAATTTATAAGTAGGAGCAATACAATTAACTTTGCTTCAAGAATTAGATTGTAATACATAAATTATTGTGTAAGTGTATAAATGAGTCATAAAATAGTAATAATTAAATAAAATACACGTGATAGTATTAAGAAAATCAAATGTATGTAAGGCAATTATTTCGTTTGAATTTTCATCATAATTTTAGCAGTGAAAAGTTACTGTGTATAATAATTATGCAGCATTTAAGGCACAATCCAAAAAGTTTATTATTTAGAGAAATTAAAAATCAAAGAGAAAATGACATATATAATACCTACCGTGTTAAAACCATCTAAAATTTTTATTGTGGGGATCATATATTTGAAGTTTTTTTGCGGTTAGTGTAGAAGGAAAACTAAACTAATTTATGACTTTATTCTAACATATTATTCGGTACTAAATTTAATACAAACGTCTGGAAAAATAGTTAAATTAAAAGGATAATTGGGTACTAATCAAAATTATAAAATAGTTTTTTATTCTCTATCTAATCAATAATAACTGAGCTGAGACTAAATTTGGTACCGAATCATTGGAAAATTCATATAATTATTCAATATTCTTTATGATGATATAAATCCAGGTTTTGCTGCATTTAAATTACAGAAATTTAAATTAATTCATTAATTAAAAAATAATAAAACTATAATATAATTAATATAAATAACATTAACACATTAAGTTACAAGATTTGTTCTTTACTTATTGTGAAATTCTTAAAATTTAGCATATGTTAATCTAAAATTAAAGTATAATTTGCATGTTCACAAAAACAATAGATGGGAATATTGTTTAAAACAATAGAATGTATTTATTAATCTTGTAATTAGTAAAAAATTTGTTAGGAATCACTGTCATTAAACCGTAAAGCGCTTTGCCCTATATTCAGCCGAGAGGTACCTTAACCTTGACCAACGTAACTTTTAGTAGAAAAAAAAAATGCTTTTGAATTTACAAATACGTTTTATATTGTATTTAAATATGAATCGCATTAACACATAAAATTATACGTTTTGTTTTTTACGTATCAGCAAACTTAAAATTTAGCATANAAAAAAAAATGCTTTTGAATTTACAAATACGTTTTATATTGTATTTAAATATGAATCGCATTAACACATAAAATTATACGTTTTGTTTTTTACGTATCAGCAAACTTAAAATTTAGCATAACATACCAATAAATAAATAAAAAAAATCTAGTTTGCATTTCAATAATAGCTATAGATTGGATAATTATTTTAAATAATATGAAATTCAATAAGGCGAGATATTTCGAAAAATGCTCGGATTCATTTGTATGCGAGTGTATTTATTAATATTGTAATAAGTTTGTACGAGGTTTGTTCAAATTCTAGTGCGACATTGAAATTTCCTCGGGTTACGTATATGCGATTTTCGATTTTTTTGATGCGGTATGTAGGTACTTATGTATGTACTTACTTATGCTTACTTATGCTTACTTATGCTGATAATTTCGTTTTTTTGATCGCCTGCGATTTTTTGCGTTTTTGCATTTTGCAATTTTGTGTGAAAAACGAAATTAAGTGCGCGGACGCATTCCGCATGCTGGCTGTGGCATATGACGATGCTTCCTTGGAAAATGTTCTCAGGGGGCCGAGATGATGTGAACGACGAAAAGCGTGTCGGAGGCGCGAGCACGTCAACAACACACCAAAACATTGCTGAAGTGAAGAAAATAAAATTGGAAAATCGTCAAACCACCGAAAGAGAAGTTGCCGAAGAACTCAACATATCGATTGGCTTGTGCCATTCGATTTTTACCAATAATTTGAGGATGAGACGGGTCCAAAAATGAAGATTCCCGTGAAAGGAGGACGCTACGCCACGATTGAGGAGAGAAAAACGATATCGAAGGAGCAGCTGAACAAGACCACAAAAAATGATTTTTTGAAGGGCTTTAAGAAGTGGCACAAGTGCATAATATCTGATGGGGATTACTTTGAAGGAAATAAAATAGATATTGATGATTAAATAAATAGTCGCACTAGAACTTGAACAAACCTAGTATAAAATCCCTAAATCGTTTTGCCCTATTTTCAGCAGAAAAACGTCTTAACCTAACCTAACGCAAAATTTAGTAGGTGAAATTACAGACAAGCCAGGCTTTACTATATTTAAATAGATCACATTAACACATTGCTTAAATTTAGCAAAAAGTATTAACTTCTACAATAAAAAAAATTACTTTGTGTTTTAACACATTCCAATAAGCGAGAAAATTATTTAAAACATTAGTATGTATTTATAAATCTTGTAATACGTGTAAAAATTAACAGTCCATTAAATATGATTGTAAAATCGGCCCTAAAACTTATAAGAAACACTGTTATCAGACCCGAAATTGCTTTGCTCTATTTTGAGCGGCGAAATGCCTTAACCTTGACCAACGTAAAATTTAGTAGGTAGATGAAACGTGCGCGTTTGAAATTTGAACGAAAGCGAAAAGAGTAGTATTATTGTATAGTATTATATTATAAATAGCGCGCTATCAATTTGTACACATACACACACACACTCGCGGTGCAAATGTATGTATTTACAGTAGTGGTAATGCTTTGTTTAGTTGAATGTAACATAATCATACGATTTTAAATATTTATAAACAATCCCACACGAATGTATCAATAAATACATTCCAATCGATGAATAAACGGCCATTGTATTCAAACGTGTATAGCCTGCCTCCTCCCTCATCGTTAACGTAATTTCTTCGATTATTATGAAAAATTACATGTTATGAGTTCATTTCGCTCGCGATTAACATTTTGCCAAAAAATCTAATTAGGAATAGATGAAAATCAAATCATGTAAAGAGTAATCACGGCGTAACATCATCATTAAGAACTGATTGTGTTATTTTTATTGGGTTGGTACACGCCATTGTTTTCTAATAAAAATGGAACAAGAATGTTTACCAAAAATCATCTTCATATTCGCCATATTATGCTCTACTACTTTGAGAAAGGTTGGAAGGCGGCAGAGTCATTTTGCGATGTCAACGAACTTTTCGGCTAGCGAACAAAATTAGGTTGAAAGATGGTTCAAGAGATTGAAAATAGGCGACACAAATCTTGAAGATGAAGAAGGAAGGGTCGTCCATCGGATTTCAATTATCAGGCACACCTTTCTCAAAGTGCAATAGCGTAATATGGCGAATGTGAAGATGATTTTTGGTACGCATTTTTCTTCCTGAAAGATTACTTTTATGAAAAACAAACCGCCAATTTTTGTAAGAAGACAATGACACGAAGAAAAACCGCGATAATTATGCACTAACCCAAAATTAATTCTAATAATTTTAGGTTTATTATATATATTACACTCCGACCTTTATGGTAATCAATTGTGACTGATGAAAGTTGAATCTACGTATTTTCGTTCTTTAAATTTATGTTTTTATCTAATTACTACTGTTGGCAAATTTATCAGATGTTTATTATTTAATTTATTATTTTCCATAAAAGCTGCAATTGCAAAGTTTTAATGATAAGAGCGTGAACACAATATTTGTGCAAAAAGTGCATATTGTAAGCAAAAAATTAAAAACAACAGTTATTTGTCAACAATTTATTTATATAATGTTATTTTTCAGATATAATTAAAAAAAGACTTCTATCAAAATGTAGTAATTAATTTAAATTAAAAATTATAGATAAAAAATATTTATTGTATGTTCAGCTGGCACCCCGACCAAATCCTTCCGATACGGTAAGAAAATAAAAATTAGCTTCTAATTAGGTAATATTTTGGTGCCTTCTATTTTAGCTATTTTATGTCATTTTACCTTTTACAAAATTCACTCAGTTTTATAAAATTCATTGAACGTAAATGTAATAGTGCAAAGTTAATTCATGTTTTTTTTTTGGTCATAGGTCACAACAAATTTAAAATTTACCTGTGCAATAAAATTTGCAATATGACGTAATGTGTTGTTAAGTAATTAAATATATAACAACACATTGTTCTCAAATTATTGATTTAAATTTTCCATTATATTTTAATTCAGCGAGGAAATTATATATGTATGTGCAATAGTTTCATATTGAACTTGAATTCCGGCATTGCAATTTAGTAATTATTTTTGAAACGAAATCAAAATGAAATCGATTCCGAAACATCATGTCGCAGAGTAACATAGAAGATAATATAATTATTGATTTAAAATGTCTCCATTATTCTTTTAATAAAAAACAAGTAAAGTATACTTTACAGACTTACGAAAAATTTAAGTGGAATTAATCATTTAAACAGTTATAATTGCATTCCTCTCCTATTGTTGGTTTTTCGTGATAACACATATATGTATAAGTGGTAACATGACTAAAAAAAAGTTGAATGAATAATTCAGTAACGATATCGTATTAAGAATTGATTAATTCTGATTGTTCTAAAAAGAGTAATAATAACAATAATAATAATAATGATAATAATATTTCCATGCACGATCTATTTGTAAACATATCAATATCGAATAGCTGCTAGGTAGAAGTGGTGGTAGTAAATAATGCAATAATGATAAAATTAATGATCATATTCATATTATTATATATGGATCAATTTCTTGCTTATCAGAATAATTATAAATATTACAATGCCAATGCCAATTGTAATAAAATATCCTCGGCTGTATCCGATTCAAATATCTTTCTATTGCGCAGCAAGGAATCGCACATTTCTCATTACATATATATGCATATGCATTTAATGAGTATAAAAAGGTAATGTAAAAAATAAAATATTTTTTTAAAGAAATGTCGGGATTGGTTAATGCCCATCAATAAATTTAATTATTGATTGCGTTGCCGATCGACCGGTGAACTGCCAGGACATTTTGATATGACCTGTTTTACTAAAACAATTTTGATAACTGAGTTTTTGCAGTTAAAATATTTTACAAGGAGCTGGGAATTTTAATATATTGGGTTGGTGCATATTTGTAATTATTACGGCTTTTCTTCACGTCATTGTTTTCTTACAAAAATTTGGCGTTTTGTTTATTATTTTTACATAAAAGTAATATTTTCTCTCTTTCAAGAACAAAAATGCGTAACAAAAATCATCTTCATATTCGGCATATCTATGCTATACCACTTTGAGAAAGGTCTGTCTGATTGGCGAAATTTGATGGCCAACCTTTTCCTTCTTCATCTGCAAGATTTGTGTCGTCCGTTTTGAACCTCTTGCACCATGTTTCAATTCGACTTTGTTCGCTCCCCGAAAAGTTCATTGAGATCGCGAAATGACTCTGCCGCCTTCCAATCTTTCTCAAAGAGGTAAATGTTTTTCAGTACGCATTTTTGTTTCTGAAAGAAAGCAGATTACTTTTATTTAAAAACTAATACACAAAATGCCAATTTTTATATAAATAAAATATTTAAAATAATTATGCACCAAGCTAATACACATAGATAAACAGAGAATTAATTATTTATCTAGAGTGAATTATACCAGTACATTTATTTAGCGGTAGATATTTGATTTGATATATATAGAAGTAATAAATACATTGTTTCCACTTATATCTATTAAGGACACACTCAAAAACTATGCGCTTTATTGAAAATCGATATGCATTAATCGAATTAAAAGTTTTTTTGAGGTGTGTTACAAAATGCATTTCGTTATCAATTAAATAAATTGGTTCATGTAAGTATTTTTTTATTAAAAAAACAATAGTGTGGATAAATAAATAATGCTAGGAGTAAAAAAATTAATAAAAATTTAAATATTATATATGTAGATATCGTAGATATGTGTATATACGTATATAAACATTTCCAATGTGATTTATTCACGTATTTTTGGATTTTTATGATAATGACGTTATTTCACTAAATCATTTCAAAATAAAAAATATTTCTATTTATCATTACCATCATAATGGCAATTTTATGACGTTCATAACAATCCAACTTAATTATTTAATTAAAAAAATGATGTACATAATATTGACGTCCTTAGCTAAATGGCAGCAACTTCACTTTTTCGTAGCTTTTAGTTAATTAGTGTATAGGCTAACAATGTTAGAAGTTAGTTAAATAACTACAAAAACAATATACCATATAAACATTTTGTAGTATGTACATGTATATTTATATTGCCACCTTGAACTATGTTTTCTTAAAACTCACCTGAGTGAAGTTACTGCTTTTTAAATTAGGACAGGATATATGTGGACATATTCCACTAAATTGAAGATATGGAACAAATGTGCATTGAATTTCTACGTTTTTCTATTTATGACAAAAAATGTCCTCAATGTGAAGCTAATTGCTAGCACATTTTGATGGGGTAAGTTCGTATATGCTCTTTTTTTTCTAATATACATACCTAGATATCTATTCTAAAATTGTTAAATTAAACCTTGATGAAGTTAGATAAACTATAGTTAGTTTGACGTATAAAAAATTGTAATAAAACAATTTAAATACAATAACATAAATGATTTATTAAAATAAATTTGATTTTCATTTGTACATGCAAAAGCAATGATTAGGCAAGGATGCATAATTTCTGTTGCAAAGATACAAACTACATATATTTCAATGATATCGATTCTTATAATTGCAGGTTACATATTGTTATAGAAATTTTATTATGATACAAAAATTATGTAGGTAAATTACTTACAGTACCGGATGAAAACTTAAATATCTATTGTTTAAATCTTATATATCAGGAATGCCTATCGTGCAGTCGTACTAACCTAAAAGTAAGGTAATAAAATATACAAATAAAAAAATTGAATAGATTAAAATATTGAAGCTCAGGTAAAATTGAACTGTCCCTATATTATACTGCCCATTTTATAGGAAAACATAAATAATTTGAAACAATATTTATAAATGTTTGAATATTTGTCCTGTCACACTGACAGCTGTCAAATTGACAGTCCGATTACTTTAACAAAACAGCTTTTTTTATCAAATATAACGTTTTCTTTCAACGTTTAATATGGCAGAAACCTTCTTTGGACTATATTAAACAACTCCCCAAACTTTCGTAGCGATACGTTGCAAAGTTTAAACGTCTATACCGGACAAACATAAAAATGCATCATTTATATATATATATAGATAGAAGAAGAATAAAAGAAGAAGAAGACAAGTAATTTTGGTATTTCATTATTAGAAATGATAATAAAAAGGCAAATAATTATAATAATAAACAATAAAAAAATTAAAATTACTTTTTTATTTATATATTACGTAGAATTTTAATTTTGTGGTCAGCGCCAATTAGAAATAGCCGCAGTTTGTTTTTGAAACTAATTTTTATGCGGTTTTGTTAAAATCTTGTGTTTTTTTTAAACCGATTGCTAAAAATCGTAAGACAAATGCTGTGAAGACACAAAATTGCAACAAATAGCGGCAAACCTTGTACTTCTTCATATTTTCGGCAATTTTTTAAAATCTTACATAAAAAATTATCAGACCACTTAGTATTTTTAGCGCCTTTGATTAAAAAGTTGTAAAATTGTCATATTTACCAGCATGTATGTATGATAATTATGTTTTTATTTTTTATATTTTTTCATTAAATCCGGCTCTGGCTACGTATAGGTGCATAAATTGCGCGCAATTTGTTTTTAAACCAATTTTTATGCAGTTTTATTAAATTCTTAAGTTTATTTTAAGAAATTATTAAAGAATCGTAAGAAAAATGCTGTGAAGAAGCAAAATTTCAACAAATAACAGCAAATCTTTTTGAAATTTTACATGAAAAATTATCAAACCATTTAATATTTTTTGCGCATTTGAGTACAAATTTGTTTATATAATAACTATAATTTTATTTCTTATATGTTCTTTTATCAAATCCAGCCCTGGCTACGCATAGATGCATAAAAAGATTCGCAAAAAAATCAATTAAGGTATTTAATAAGTGAAAATAATTTTTAAATTATGCACTATAAATTTATTAATTAAAAAAAGCAGATGTAACTGACAACATTATTTATATTAATTTAATTTAATAAGAAAAAAATTGATATATGTTGTGTGTTATTATTAAATTTATGTGGCTGAAACGATAACCGTCAATTAATATTATCGCTTAATTATGTCAT
>JARJDW010016826.1:0-11935 GCA_030264715.1 Adinopsis sp. GC000173 | reverse complement strand
ATTTTAAATATTTGAAGCGAGTGCTGTATAGTTCAAGTCTCTACCTTGAGCCGTTTTTGAGAAAAAATCCAAAAACGATGTTTGTGTTTTGGCTAGTTTAGCAGCGATTATTTTTGCAAAGAAAATAATACTAAAATCAAGATAGACACGTTACATTTATTCTCATTTTATGTGAAATCTTCTCCATTATTAAACGAAAAATTCATTAGATTTCCATTTATCGTATTGTACAATACATTAATGAATACATTTACAAATTTTTCAATTATTGCAATTATTATTGAGTAATGAATATATTAATAAATTTGGATAATTTATCACCTCACCATTAACATAAATAACACCCCGTTACAGCTTAAATTTAAATTTTGGTTGCTGGAAATTATTCATCTAATTACATACTAATATAATATGATTTGATCAAGTCAAGTTAAATGAAATTGAATAAAATAAAATAAATAAAGTTACGTAATTAAGCATATTTTTAAATAATAATATCATGTTTGGTTAATTGCTCCATAAAATGCATGATAATATTTAACAGAGCATGTTAAAATTGCAGCATATTCAACTAAATGTGGCAATAATAAATTTAATGTTACATATTGCCAACAACCAGAAAAGTATCCTTAATTTGAGCCTTTGAATACATAACTAATATATTCGCGAATATATTTATTTAAGCTAATTACATTTGCCAGTCCCGCCGACTCTCTCTCATCTTGCTGTATATTTTCGAAATGAATTTTTATTTTGTTTTTCTTTCAAAGTCTTGTTTCATTCGGTGACGTTTTAGACGCACTTTGTTACGTAATTAAATTTTGCAACGTTATTTAGATTCCCGCCTTTATGCCCATTATCTCTCTCGATTCGAGAATGTCGTCTGGGAATGAAACGGGGACAAGGAATATAATTCCCTTTGGTAAAATGGTGGTTAATTTCTTAGTTTCGTTAGGGAATATCTTATTTTCGGAAAACAAATATGAAACATGCAATAGCAATTAAATTTTCAAATGGGTATTTTAAAATTTGTACCGTCGCGTCGTCGAGTTTTGTTGGTTGGAATATTGAATTTTAAATATTTATCTCAAAATCTGTATTCTGTAATCCGCACGTTTTTGTTTATGTATATTTCATTTGCTTATTATTGCAGCCTTAAGCGTGTTTTTACGTTCATTACAATTAAAATATTTTTTATACCATTTAAAACCCGTCGCGTTTTACATTCTGAAAAAGGGGTTCTGCAAATTTACAGCTTGGTTATATGAACGTAAGAACAATAAAAAGCGCGCCGTTGTTATACTATATACGACGGAAGATTTCGTGGGTGGTAGTGGTGTATTCTTTCATAAATAAAGAAAAAAATACGGCGAAACGTATTAGAAGTAATGATGATTCCTAAATAACAGATGGTGCACGTAATTTTTCGGTCACGAAAGAGTTGAAAATGCCTTCAATTATTGAATCGAGGAACAATACCTACATGATTGTCTCTAAATTTATTATACAATGGAGCTTTTTGTTGGTGTTGCATGTTACCGCTAATAGCACAAAAAAATCGTCTACTAAAACAAAAATTTCTTTTTGTCGTTTCATGTATAGTTGAACCAATACGTGCATGGCATGAACGTAACATTCAGATGATACACAAAAAAAAACTTGCTCTTTATGAGGATCTGGATAATTCTCTCTAATTTATGCATGCGGGATAAAAATCAACGAACCACAACGTTGTTTTGAGCAACAGATTACCGGAACTGTTGGAAAACAAGGCACGCATGTAAATATGATAACATCCTCGTTAATTATAAATACTTTTGTTTGCACGTTCTTTTTACTACCTGCAATTTGATTAAAATTGTTGCAAATTACAAACTAGAGGTGGTTGCTGCGTTAGAAAGAAATCCGTTAGATAATTTGCTAATGTTTTTGGTCGGGTTTTCCTGTGGTGATTCTTACCGAGGAGCAAAGTTTTGCAGATGCTAATTTACAAACGAAATTTATACACAAAGATTTACATAGAGCCAAGACAAAGAGATTTATATACATTTTACATAGATAAATGACTTCATTTCCATATACGTCTGTCTGCGTGGTTTGTTTATGAAAATTGATACAAATATTCATCATATCGCTTCCGTTATTTTTTCCCACAACCAGCACCCCCAACCACCACCACCAGCATCATCAAAAAAGTTCATCCTTTATTTACTCTGTTTGAGTGTAGCGAGATGCGGTTTGACATAAAATTTTCTATTGCCCTTTTTCTCCGTCATTCCCTGCGCCAAGTACAGTTTTTTATGTGTTTTTTTGTGAAAAATTATATGTGATAAATTTAAATTAGGATCATTACCCCTAGAAGATGCTTTGCTTTATACTAATCATTTGTTTTTTTAAGTGAAAATGAAAATTTTTCAAATGCTTTTATGTATTCATTTCATTTACAACAAGCAATATTAAAAATGTTTAATATGGAATACTTAATTCATCCTATGAAATTTCTTTAATAGAATACATTATTTATTCAATAGCAACTATACGTAAAAGTGAAAAAGTTTTTCATTATTTGCTTTTTATTTTCTTAAACAATTAAAAATAATAAGTGCATTCTCTCATATCCTGGAAAAGTGAAGGAAAAAATATGTTTTTCAATGTAAAATTTAATAAAAATGATAGAAAAGAATAGGATGAATGTATTTAAAATGTTTATTCTATTTATACATTACACAAAGTGCAGCATGTATCGCTTTTGACTATAAAACAAAAATGTATAAAATGGAAAAACTGCGAAAATTCCATGAATTATTAACTAAAAGTTGCACTTTTAAATGTAAATTCTTTTATTCGGTGACTGAGAAGCACTAATGTGTTTAATGGTATCTATTTTGCTTTGTTTTGTAGTATGAAAAGGGAAAAATTGTGTAGAGGTGGTGGATGGTGCGGGGTGTTATTTAGCAGCGTTCCCCATTTGTCAATGGTATTACGGTTGAATATAACCGTAAGTTAATAATGTAATATGTATTCAAAATATGTTGTAGAAAGTGCGCCGATCCACGATTAAAACTCAACAGGTTTTTGAAATTAGTCTTTGCGATAAACCAACCCCCTTGTACATCATGTTACCAAAAGCAAATAAATTATTTAGATATGTGTGTGTGTGTGCAGGTTTTCAAGTACACCCCCAACAGATTTATTTCTTCAATATTTGTAATGTGCTTCAACATTTTATTAAAACGCTTAACAAATGAAAATTTATGGCGAATGTGCCGCTGCTGCTGTTGCGAAGGTTTCCACTTTCTAATTAACTATAAACGCTGCTGCAACATTTTTTCGGTTTCATAATTGCTTTCTTGCCATTATGCTGGAGAAAATATTTAAAAGTTTATTAACAATGTGTGCGACGGTATTCGTCGCTTCGAAGCCAAACTACACCAGCAGCAGCAGCAGCTATTTCAATCCGGCCAAATTTTTTGGACGCGAAATAGTTGTTAGGAGGAAAAGGTCATTGATGAAAAGCGTAAAAATAAGGCAAAAAGGCTAACATTTATGGATTTTATGGTTTTCCTGGTCGGTGCGTTTTACTGTTCTGTTGTAAATAATATTACACACACACATATATACCCTCACATGCACAAAATCATGTACATTTATGCACATACACAGTCATATCGGCACCATGTGGACGTGTATAATTTTACTATAAATCATCATTCTTTTTTGTTCGCGCTCCGTGTACGTTTCAATATAAAATCATTTTATAAAAAATGCGAAAGAATGCACATTTTTACATTTTGAACAGCAAAAATTGATTGTTTCAATATACGATCTGCAAAGCTAGCCATTTATAATCTACAATGTGGGCTAATCTATTGTTTTTTTTTATTTTTATGAGGGAAGCATAAAAAGTTTACATTTGCATATTATGTATCCTAAATGGTAACCGGGCGAATGAGACTTGGACGATTCAGACCGGACGATTGAGATCACGGATAAATGAGACCTAGATTGATTGAGATCGAAGATAAATAAGACCGTGCTAAAAGGTTTAAGACAAAATGAGACCACAAAATAAAGATTATTGTAAAACTGAGTCGTTATCGCAGGACAGTTTTTTTTAATTAGGTGACTTAAGTTGGGTAAAGAAAGAAAGAGAGTATTAGGTTAGTTTAAAAAAAGAGAGAGTGTGTGTTAGGTTTTTCAGTTAGATTAAAGATTGTTAGATATTATTTTTTGTCTCATTTTGTCTGATCCGGTCTCAATCAAACAAGGTCTCATTTATCCGTAGTCTCGTAAGTCTCAATCGTCCAGGTCCCATTCGCCCTACAATCATCCCAAATATGCACAACTTTTAGACTACTGGTAAAAAGCATTGAATGTCAACAACAAGACATTAGAATAAACGATTTATTTATAGCTCTAGGCAATTTATTAAAAATTAATTGTCGTGAATGAAAATAAAATGTCCAGCGTTGCCATAAAAAGCAAATTACAAAGTTGATAAAAATAAATGTTAAACATTATCGATCTTTTCGCTGTGGAAAAAATAATAAAAAATAAGGATTCCATCCTCTCTGAAGCTTTACAACTTTCACTTCAATATCATCACAAACCTCGATTTAGCAGCGCTGAAAATTCATTCCTTCTTTCCTACGAATAATTTAAAATATATTTTGTTTCTGATTTGCTGTAGCAAGAATCGGGCAGTTACTCCTCTCATGCCAATTTGTGTTCAACTTCGGAGAAATTGTAAATTAATTGGTATGAAATTTCAATTCATACTTATAAATTAAGCAAAATCAATACATGGGCAACATTTGCAAACTTGTGAGGCAAAGAAAACTCATCGTATTGATTTAAATTGACTTATAAATTTACTAATTAATGCTATCATAAAGTTTCTTGTGTCAAATTTATTTTCTTATTAATTAATTAAGTTACTCGAAACCATAGAAAAACTGAACCATATTAAATTTAATTTAAATTTAATAATAAAGAAGAAAAATAAAGTAGTAGCATTCGCAAGTTTATAAAGTGACTTTAACTTTGAATGACATTTAATTCAAAATTTCAAAACTTTTTGAATAATAAAGTAAATAGTTAATGTCCAAAAACTTATTTTACTTCTAGTTTCGTATACCTATAGTTGACTAAGTCGCATTAATATTAAATTACAATTTCATCAAAAATGTTCAGCGCACAAAACGTCTTACGGCCACAATTAAAATTAATATTGCTCGCTGCAATATTAAATGATGGAAATAATTTATATTCGAAGCATGTAGCAAAAAACTAAATGATAAATGTTGCAATTTAAAAAATCATTTCACTGAACAATTTTCTTACTAAAACCATTTATTTATAGGATATAAGCAATATATTATTATATAAATCATTAAATTTCCTTGATAAATTTACAATTTTACGTCTGAATGAGAATATACCTTCATTGAACGCTGATTTAAAATGATATGGAACACTTCATTTCTTCGAGGATGTTGAATTTACTTTTTTATCGTATTTTCGCCGAACGCGCAAGCAAATGACTTCCACACATCTTCTTTGATTTCCATTTCAAATCCATCAAACTTTCAATAATAGAAAATCCATAATAACTAATAAATATTCGGCCTATTTTTTTTTCATCTGTTTGCGTCACTAAATTCTTAATATCATACGTAGTTGTGCGACGGCAAACGAAAACGCTAAGTGATTTAGTATATTTTATTTATTGTAAAAGTTTTCGTCTTGAATTGGAAAAAAACATAACATCAACGTCAGGAATGTGGATAAGGGTAAAAATTTTCAGACACTTATAAGAATTGGCAAAAAAATATTGCAGCAAAACTTTTACTTTATTTATGAGTTTTTAAAATCAATTTATTGTTTGATAAATTTATCTTAAATTTTTTAAATGCTCCGAAAAACTTTTTTTATTAATAAAGGGAAAGTACAAACAATTTATCACCGGGCGAAGAACTGAAAGTAGAAAAAAAAATGTAAAAGCTTTTGATTCTCAATTGATTTGTTAAAAGAGAAGAACATAAATCAATATTGAAAAGCGTTTATTTTATAAAATCTAAAACTTTTGATATTTTACTTTATTTCTTCTTCGATTCCACTTTTTTTTAATTTATATTGAAGATTGTTGGAGTTTGAATGATGAATGCGCAGAGTTCACCTCAATGAATATTTGTAACACATAACTCTCCCCTATATGAAATATTAAAAATTTCCCATTCTCTCCCTGGTTTTTTTTAAACTATGTAATTCCATTTCTCTTAATATAATTTAATCACGAATGGAATTCGACAGATTTTTATACTATGTAAGCAATTGCCACGTTGCCTATATGGTAAAATCCGATGATTAAATATCTAAATTGATTTTTAAAATTTATGGCTCGCGTTTTTCTATTTAATCATCATAAAGGTATTTTTAATTATTGTACAATAGAATGTGCAATAATAGCAAGTACATATAACGCAGGAGCAAATGATTCTATTATTATTTATCAGTTATTAAGTTATTATCACCAATAGTTAAACGGTTTTATGCGAAGCTTAAGCGCAAAATAATAATTAATCTTAATAAAATTTAAATGTGTGCAATAAAATTGTCATAATCACGTTTAAATTGAATGTTGTTATAGAAAATTTATAACGCTTATAAATTACACAAAGTTTTTTTTGACGGTTTTTTTTCTCTCGCGCGCGCGAAAAGTTTATGAATACTTATTGAATTAACAAATTAATTTTAATTTTACAGCCCCTTATAATGCGATAACAATTTTATTTAATCCTTTATGCGCGCTGATAGATCCCAATTGTATATTATATATAAAGAGGAAAAAACGAGATGTCTATTTATGATGCACAGTACTTAACGAAGAGAGTAAATTCAACAGTTTTTAATATGCTAAGTAATTTTTGTTACATCTCACATTTATTACACTTCTCAAAATAGAGGAAAATTATCAAATTTGTTCATTGTTTTCTGCGATTATTTAAAATAATTAATATCCAGCTAAATTTCATATTAAAAATCAAGTAAATTGGATGGCAGTACTACTATCACA
Source organism: Adinopsis sp. GC000173 (assembly GCA_030264715.1). Taxonomy (NCBI): domain Eukaryota; kingdom Metazoa; phylum Arthropoda; class Insecta; order Coleoptera; family Staphylinidae; genus Adinopsis; species Adinopsis sp. GC000173. The sequence goes on along the minus strand of JARJDW010016826.1, from coordinate 4,860 downwards.
AGTCCACAATAAATGTGCAATGCTTTCGATTTATGTAACAACATAAAGTAAAAATAGACATATTTCGACTAAAAAAGGTTCTCAAATTTTATATTACCCACTAGGGTAGCCCCTTGCCAACGAAGTTGGGAAATAATTGTCAAACCAAATTGGAAACCAACATATTGACTCCTTACTGCGAGTTTGACACTTATTTGTTACTATGATCTAACCTCAATCCAATGACCAATGTGACCAACCTACTTTTTTATATTTGACATGCATTTAGTGACATTCGGTTGGCACTGTTTTAGGATTTGCGGTTAACTTCATGACTTATGAAATGACAGTAGCTTATTATAATAATTTTTAGTGAATACGCCATATGACACTATACCTGAAGAAAATACGTGAAGACATTACGTTACTTCTCAAATAATATCCTAATATATTTAATAAGGGAGTATATACTATTGTTGATTATTTAATTTTTGCGCGAAAAATTTGTGAATTAGCAAATTAATTTTTATTTTACAGCGCCTCTTATAATGCGCTAACAATTTAATGTAATCGCTTATGCGCGCTGATAGATCCCAATTATATACGAATAGAGGAAAAAACGAGTTGTCTATTTATGGTGCACAGCACTTAAGGGAGAGAGTAAATTCAACAGTTTTTATATGCTAAATAAGCAACTTGTAGTCAACCTATGATGATGAGATGAGTGCTGTCGTTATGAATACGTATAGTGGATGTACATGAACTAGAGTATCATGTCTATCTAAAGCACAAGTAGTCCAGGATTTGCTTAGGGTAGGTTATGCACTTATTTACATTTCTGAAATATATGAGAAACGAGAAATCCTTTCAAATGCCCGAACAAAGACAACAATAACACCCACAGATAACATTTTACAGATTAGAATGTATATAGTGCATTAACTATGCCCTAAAGTAAAGTTTAATTCTACTATTATAACTTTATTATTAATTGTTGTATTTAAATTATTCGTAATTTTTTTGCTATCGCCTAACTAGATATATCGTAAAATTTATATCTATATTGTGAACAAATGCAATTTAGTGTGGTGTTGGCGGTAGTATTTTATTTTTAAAAACTTATATTTTCATATATATTAAAAATTATTTTGCACAAAAAATACACTTTTGTGTGTTGAAAACTCTATAGGAAAAATGGTTGGTTGTAAAGCTTTATATAATTTTATAGATATAAAATGCAGTTCACAGTTTATGGGCATATAAAATAAAAAAAATTGTCACTCGCCCACATAAAACCCCGTTATAAATGAAAAAATGTAACAAAAACGTTGGTTGATGTTGCAAACGTATTCTTATATACGCTACCACGTTAATGAATTTATATTTTATACAAAAATGATAATTACATTTTCACTTTTAAAAGCTTTTTGAGCAATAAAAACGTGACAATTTCGTAATAAAAACGGTTATAAACAATTTATCATAAAAATTTCTATGTGCTCACAAACAAAAAAAGAATTCTTTTTAATTTTTATATTAAATAATTAGCCTGAAAATAAATTACATCATTAAAATTTTAATTAAATCCTCTATTAGCATTTCGTAAAAAATAAACCATTCAAATAAATCTGACGAAATCTTGCAAATATAATAATGATTTTAACACATTAGCATACGAAACATTAAATATACGAAAATCTTCATGTGGCGTAGACACAAATCTTTTAAATGTTGAAATTTCATTAAAATTTTGCGACAATAATTAGGCTAATCAAACATCTTAATTTAAGATTAAAATCATCAAGTTTTCCGTCAGGCATAAAACCACTATAAATAAACTTAAAGAGGCTGGAAATGATGGTTGCCAAAAATTAACGCATTCTATATAGATTAATTTACGGGGGATTATCTCAAACCTCACTCTGTAGATGCGTTATTAAATGGTAAATTTAATTTAACTAATTGTTTAGTTACTAAAATTCTTGCTTGCTCAGTATTGCTGAAAGCAAATTAATAAATTTTTAGCGAAATTTAATATTCAAAGTTACATTTACATTTGGTTAATTGCCTAAAACTGTGATGATGTTTTGTTATTTTTATTACATCTCTTTTTAAGCTGCTTACATTCATTTTACTTCTAAAAATAGGGAAAAATGTAGAATTTATACTTATTTCATTGTTTTTTGTAATTATTTAAAATAATAAATAACCAGCTAAATTTCATATTAAAAATTAAGTAAATTGGATGGTAGTAGTTCTACTATCATAAGCCCACAATAAATTTACAATGGTTTCGATTTATGCAACAACATAAAGTAAAAATAGCTATTTTTCGACTAGAAAAGGTTCTCAAATTTAATATTCTCTATACTTTTTGGTAAATACAACATATGACATTATACTATACCTGAAGAAACTACGTGAAGAAATGACGTCACTTCTCAATTATGATTTGAATATATTTATGTCCGTATTCTCGTCACTAGCATTTACTTATCCGATAACTTTATCATAACAAGCATAACCTAAAAACTAAGTAATGGGGACATTTTAAATACTGCCAACTGCTGGAAGAGGTTACTATGTACTACTAAATGACAATTTACAATAGTTTATAGGTTATGTTATATATTCCCTTACCTGTGAAATATAACAATTTCAAGTTGTCACTATTCTTGCTGACAGCGATATGTTATGCATAACAACTCTATATACTTCAATTATCATTTCCAAATTTAATTCTACCAATTAGGATACCCAAATTTTAAATTATCATGGTTTTCGCTCCACGATCAAATAGTTTTCCAGTCCGATTTGGGCAACTCTCCCCAAATGTAAATACATTGCATCAGAGGTGTACTCATAAACATGTAGAGAATCGTCATTTTAATATATCATAAAAGGATATTAGATTTTTGGCAATAGAAGTGAAAATTCATGTATGTATGTATTTGACACATGGTTTTTGATTTAATCTTCACCATATATAATATGTTATACTGCTTGCTCTATATATACACACACAAACAAACTAAAGTTTTTCATAATAAATCATAAAAGTTGTGTATTTGGTGTTTGGTAACGCGGGCGGGTGGTTGCGCGCTAAGTGCGAATTTTATTTTAATGTAAATTTGTTCATTTTTATTATATCAACAGTAAAAGAAATTTATAGGGAAATTGATGCAAGATTAATTTTATTTGCCCAAGTAATATGTGTACAGGCAAAGTAAACTCAATGAGCACTATAATTCAAAAGGAACACGTACATACATATAATACACTTGAAAGATTCAGTGCGCAAACATAATAGAGAACAAAGAAGAAAGTTTTCCTTTTATTTTTTCATCTACTTCCCTTCCTGTTATCGCTTTGGTTTACTTGCAAAAACCTTCATCGCACCTTAGTAATTAATTTCTTCTCTTATTTTTCTTAAAATGTTTTTAACCATTTATTTGTAAAGTCTCCCATTATTTAATTACTTAAACTTAAACAACACCGCCGCCACCCGCTCTTAAATCAATCTATTCATACTCGAAAGACTGAAGGAAATAAAATACCTACCAATCGTGTCACATCGCACAAAATCGTGCAGAGCAATTGATAAGGTTCCTCTTCCTTCAGATTTGCGTACGAATGGGGACTTCTTTTCAATGCACACCTTACTACTCACAGTTCAAGTGCATGGTTGAGGTGAGGTCAAAAATTGAACAACACCGTTACCAAATTAATAACCATGATGAATCCCTCCTATTACGATATGTTGCTTGAAAGTACTAAATACATAAAGTGAGTACTAATATTTATATATACTACATAGGATAGATAATTTAATAATAAAATAAAATTTATAAAATCTCCACGTTTATGAAAACATGTGCTTCGCTCGGACTGCTGTGCAGTAACGTGTAGTTACATTTAAATGCATTTTTATACGAATTATACATGAAAGGCATGCTTCTGAAAAAATTAATTACACTTTTACATTTACAAATCGTAAATCTAATCATATATATGATATATATATTCATATTAATGTTATTTGCATGAATAAATCTACTACATACTTTTTGTTGCGTTCACTTTTTTTCAAATATATACCACACGAGATAACACAAAATGGTTCATTTTGATGAAATAATAATCAACAAACAATATTATTTACCTAATGGCGTGTTTTATAATCACTTTGGTACGTCGTTTATTATTTACATCATCTACATACATACATACGGTATGATGTTATTGTGAAATGAGTATGTTGTGTGAGCACAGAATATGCCGTAGATGTACATATATTTTAGCTCTTAAATTATCATTGCAAAGAACATGTGTATTCGAAGGGGAATAGTGTATGTATTCACATGTTGGTTATTAAAATAAAACAATGTTGCTGTTGATTTTTATGAATTAAAATTGGAACGTTGTCTAACTCTAAATGCGTTTTAATCTATTTTTATTATCAGTAGTTGTACGTACACAATGCAAGCTATAAATTTATAATTAATATAAATATGTTTTGCCACATTTAAATGAACCATTAGATTTCAAAAGTAATAAATTGATTCGAAATAAGAAAAATGTTTCGTTACATAGTTTGTCTATTGCCAACATGCATTTTTTACATACATTTAAATTCATATGTTTAATGATTTGTAAAATTTAATTATACATTGCTCAAGTAAATTAAGTTTGACATATCAAACCTTAAATAACTAAAATGCTCCACATATTTTCAACATAAGGAAACTTTGCCATTGTAATAAAATATTCATTTGTTATATTACTTTTATTGCTTTAAGTATGAAATTCCAAACATTGTATCACGATAGTGTATCAAAAAATCGGACTCGTGAAAACTAAAACTTTATCATCTTTTGTCGC
>JARJDW010016819.1:0-23579 GCA_030264715.1 Adinopsis sp. GC000173 | reverse complement strand
TAGGTATCCTTCCAATTTCCAACCTCTATAAGAAAGAAATATAATGAATGAGCCAATTTTTACTAAATTTATATATTGTAGTAACTTTAGATGCAGTGCTTCACTTCCGTGCTGGCCGACACAGATTAGCTTTTACATTTTTATTTAAAACTATCATTTAAAGTAAACTATAATCCTTTAGAAAATATTTTACAGAATATCGATGCTAAATATAGTCATTCTTATAAAAACACTAAAAATACTATCGATGTGATACATTAAGCTTTACTTTCCTTAAATATTTTTTAAATTAATATTGAAACTAAAAATTTTAATAATACAATTACACGAGTTTGCTAAATTTTGTAGCTAACATTATTTAAAATATTTATTTTTTATATTTTTAATGAAGACGTATGTAAACTTCAGTGCTGTGTATGCAATTGTTGATATATCATATTTATTAATTGTTATAGAAAAATACTTAAAGTTGATTCATTAGGTATATTTATAATTTAAATGATGATTTAGACTAATTACCATCATCAGAATTATCTCCATTATTAGATACATTAATTATACATTAAGAAACAATTTACTAGTTCTAATGAAGGTAAGCCGAAATGCATCAACGTCTACATAATAAATATACATAATAAACCAATTTTATATATTAGTTTATACCAATTTATAACATGAAATTCGCCCTTACTGATGTATATTTTATAATTGTCGATATCGCTTGTCGCCAAATTAGCTAACGGGTGTCAATATTGTTTGTGCCGAATGTATCGAGATTTGGTGCATCTAATTTCGAAAATTATATTATATTTTATGTCTATTATCAACGATAACAAGCAGTTAAAAAATTAAGTAATTGGTGCGTATAGTACATCGCAAACACATGGAAAATTTAAAATCTAGGGAAAAAACATATACAGCACCTAAAGTTACTACATAAATATCATTTAATATTATGCCTTACCATTATAGCTCCAATGACTCTGGCCGTTGGCTATAAAAAGAATCAATAGATAAAATAAATTAAAAATAATACAAAATAAGCTTACATAATGAAGTTAAAGCAAACAATAACGTTAATGCCGTGGAAAAACGCATTCTTGAATATAGGTTTTTCATCGCGTAATGTTTTAATTTATATGTTAAATTTAACGATAATGTCGCAATTATTATAATTATTTACTTTTTATATTATTTATTGCTGAATTTTAATCATGTATGGGTTATATATGGTTTTAATTATGTATGTGTTTACGACACAACTGTTAAATTTCTTGTTAATCATTATATTTAAATAAAACACTATTATCAAATTTAGGTATATGCGCGGTTCTTTTTTCTAAACCGGATTTCCGATAGAAAATTACGCCAGTCCGCAAAAATAATAGATATTACATTGTAATTCGCAAATTTCTTAATTGAACGGCCTTTATCGTTTTTCTTCATATATTTATTATAGATATTAATTTAAAAAAATATATCAATAAGTTTACCGGCCCGCGAAGAAGTAAAAGTTGAGAAACACTGGCTCGATCCACGCAACTAGTGCGTAGAGAAATAGTACGGGCCCCGGTAAAAATTGACGAATAGAATCGAAAAATTAGTCATTAAAAGCTCATCAAGCCTTTTGACAAACTTCAAGTGCAGGTAATCAGTACCGGATGTACTAGTTACCCCTTTTGATGTACTTGAATGTAACCAATAAACACCTAAAGTACCCTTAAGGTAAGTACTAAATATAATTGTTGTTTCATGGGATATTCTTTAAAATTAGAGAAGCATAATTTTCATAAAATTATTTTATTTCCATTAATACAATTTTATAACTTCTGCAAGAATATATATAGTAAATTTCAGTACTACATACCACACTTGTGTGGTTTTAAGATATCGTTATCTTAATACAATACTGAGTTTATGCACCATTGAAATCATTCATTAGTATATTTATAATAACGGTTTAATCTAATTTACGAAAACTATTTACGGATGATGACATATTTAACTTGTGCCATTGCATAACTTTTTAAAATCATTTCAAAGACTGCATTTTTCAACTCAATCAGCTCAATCATTCCATCACGTAGAGAGTGATCGGTAAGAAATGATATAACTGATGGTCCCCAACATATTGATAGTGCTCTAATATTCATTTTATTCTGTGTTTCATAGCGTGCGACGTTCAACAAATGTTTGCTCAGTGCAAGCAACGTCTCCCGATATGGTTCTGAATACGCTTGTATTTCATTACTGATCGCTTGGAGTTTATCGTTCTGTGATGAATTGTTTCCTGAAAAATAAAATGAAAATTTATTATAACTTAAGATATTTTTGCTTGGCACAACTATTGCTTTGACAACGTCGAGTGGCGAAATCACAGGCACTAACACACTAATATACATAAAAAAGAAATTATTTTTTATTCATATTTTTGATATTCATATAATCTTAAATATTTTATATTGTTTGCATTTTGTCCAAGCTTTTTTTTAAGTATTTAATACTTCTACTTTATCTGTATGAAGTATGTATGATTTTATCTAGCAAACAGAACGAACTACCCAGTCATAGTGTCAATATGCAAAATTTTTTGCAAAAAATTGTTTGTCTGTGTTATCAGCAAATAGTGCACTAAGTAGTCGTTTTTCTTGTCTGCAAGACAAAATCACAACAAGCGAAATAAGTTTGATTGTGTTGCAATAAGAAAATAATTTGTTTGAGTAGTTTTTAATTATAATAATTTTAATCGCGATTATTATAATTAGGGAAGTTTAATATTGTCTTATTCCTTGCATTAAAGAGAAATTCTCTATTTTTACAAAATATTAAATGTATAAATATTTTCTTACTGTAAATCTTAACAAGACGCTCAAAATCCCGCTCGCCAATCAGCGACCTTTTCAATTCCCTGAAAAACATTTTCAGTGCGCCAGCTAGCACCTCCGGATCATCACGATATGTATCCAAGATATGCATGCGATTCAAATCAACATTGATGCGTATCGTTTGAATAACAGCAGCATTTCCCGACGTTCGATATAAGCCAGCGGTTGTAAGGTTATCGACACGCTCCAGATGCTCGATACAACACTTGACGAAAGTGGGAATTGGCGAGGAAGAAACAATATGCAGATGTTCCAAAGTATTACCGAAAATCGGTTCGTCTTTATAAATACCTCGCCGTTCTAAATCCTCGCGAGTGAGACGCTTGCGGAAGAAGATTTGCAACAATTTACGATTCTTACCTATAATCGTGTAAATTAATTAGTTTATATTGAAATTATGATATTTATAAATTACCTATTGGAGAGGGTAATTTTTCAATGTATAGTTTTGCTTTGTTGCTGTCACTCTTCGCAACAAGCTCTCGGTTGCCTAAATTGGCGATTTCAATGATGTTTTCAATGATAGTGCGCTGCAAATAAAGAAAGAGAATTGACGCTTATAAAAATTAACTTGGTAAGTATAATTTGCACCGAAAACGTACGAAAATATAAGGAGTTGGATTATGTAAACCGCGTTCGAATATTGCACCGAATGTATTCGGTGCATTAACCAAGTTTACGATTTATGAAGCGAATTGAATAACTGGTAAACATTGAGGACATGTCACATTAGTGGCTCGATTATCCAATCAGTCGCCAATAATTCAAAACTTTAAGTTATGTTCCGATTTCTACAATACAAACGCGTTCGGAAATTATTGGATTGGATCAATTGAACCGAAAAATCGACTGACTACCGCGCGGAAAGTTGCAGATACCGATTCGGTTAATTTGCGTAAATGCCTAATCTATACATACATATACATAAAAATAAAACTATAAAAATTTTACACTTGTGGGTACTCTTTGTTTGTTGTTTGACTAAATTTCAATATATGTAGAATTGATAATAATGCTGAAACGGGTTACAATATGAAATCCCACAAGACATAATCCCAATGGATAAAATCACACGTAGACAAATAACACGTGGACTAAATTATACATAGATGATATCTCGCATGCAACAAATCACAGTATAACAAAATCACACATATCCTGCAAAGCTTCTACTATTATATTTTTCCAGTTATTTTTATGTAGTGTAATGTTAAAAGATGGGATAAAGCCGCTTTTCATGACTTCGTTCTCCTCGTGTGTAATGACAAACTCATGTGTATCTGCACATTAAAGCGAAAATTAGATATATATTTTTAATATATTTTAGTTTTACAAGTACGTATAACATATGGTTGTTTTTTAGTTATCATTTCATTTCATTTCATTTAGAAAACATCAAATTGCTATAAAATAAAGAAATGTAAATGGCATGGAACAAAAATAGTTATTTTCTGCAATTTTTATGAAACAATATAATTGTAAGAAAATGTTATATTTTACTTCACAATCAAATTCCCAATTAATAATTGGAGTGTGTAATTAGTTTTTTTGTCTTTTTTTGTGTGTTTTTTTTATATTGTAAATTGTTCCATATGTTATTATTTAACCCGCGTGTTATTTTGTAAACGTGTAATTTTGTCCATGTAATTATTTCATCTCTGTGATTTTGTTTCATGGGATAAGATCTGGTGTGATTTTAAGCGGCCACCGCTGTAACATACTTTTTACATTTTCAGCGATTAGAATGTCATTAATTTTAACTCATTGCGTTAGAGAATTGCCTAGATAAGAATAAAGTCTTTCGTATACAATTACATCGCAATACCTTTAAATTTCCTTGATGATCTTTAACCACCAGTGATGAATTTTCAAACGCTACAACTTCATCGTGGGAAATCTTATATTTGACACCATTACACATCACCTTTGTACAATTATCCACGACATGATCCCTACGAATATTTTCAGTATAATTAAATAGTCCAATAATCAAAATTGATAATGCTTTACTTAATAATTGGGTTATCGTTTTCCGTTTTATTAATTTTTGTGGTTGTTGCAACATTATTACATTTTCTTGCAACCGGAAATTTTACCACAGCCTTGTTGAAATTACATGATTGTATCTACAAGAAAAAGCATGGATTATATAGTATTTGCACACAAATAAAATTTTATTGCTTAAATTTATTTATTTTTATAATTCAAAAACAAGAAAACCTCATTCTTATCATTTTCTTTAAAAATTCTAATTTACTAACAAAATATATCAAATCGTAAATTAACATCTAAAAAATCTACATATACTGGAACCTCGGTTTTCGATGATAATCCGTTCGAAAGTTTTTGGTGAATACCGAAACTGACGAAAACCGAAAAACTAATTTTCATATAAATCATTGCATATTAAATTTATTCGTTCCAGAAATTTCAAAATATGTAGCAAAAACATACTTTCAGTGGACTGAACAGCTGTGTTTATTGGCAATCATCGTAACATTATCATAGAACAAGTCACAGAAAAGGCCTATTACATACACGCATTAAAAAAGTCTATCATAATTATAAAACGTATAAGAAGAAAAACACGTGTTTCCGAAAATTTATTAGCAAAATGAGTGGAGAATGCGTAAGCACGCTGGCGATATCCAAGAGCATAAACAAAAACAGAAGCATTTTTTTGCGAAAAAGACCCTTGAAAACCGTAATTGACTATAACGACTTTCCTCATTTAAAATTTGTTTAAATTAATAACAATATTTTCATAATATTTATTCTATAATTTATTAATAACAAACACAAATTATTAGAATTTAATTTCACGTTAAGTAAAGTAAAATTGAATGAATTGGATTTCGAAAAGAAATTGAAATATTTATATAGTTTTCTTCTTTCATACATACATACTGGACATCACATAACGTACCTCAAAGCTATCAAATTCCGGTTCGTTTTCACAACTTATAAGAAGCATATTCATCCACCACCTTACATTGTCAGGAATAAAAACTTCTTTTACAGATGATCTAACATCATTCTTTAACTCCTGACATGATTCATTGAACAGCGTTTCAAGTCGCTCAATTTTGCCATGTTTTATCTGCGGCAGTGTATGTCTTTCCAACTGATTGAGGCAGTCATTCGTTTTATTAACATCGTTTATTTTATTGTAATGCTCCGTATCGATATAATGTAGCGAGTGTCGTTTGCGTTGAACAATATTTGAATTATTTTCTACTTTAGTTGGCGATTTAGAATCTGACACTTGCTTATGTTCATCACTTAAAAATGCAAATGCTTCATCAATACTCTCTGTAATTTATATTTAAGTAAGTAAAATTAATCTCGGCATATTTCTTAATCTAACCCGACATCTCATCTGCAATAAATATAAAAAAATAGTAGAGTGAAGCGATTTTTACAGTGGGTAAAAAGGGGACACATGTAAATATTCAGTTATGTCAAAACCTTAAGTTTTTCTCTCCAAATTCATGTGCTTTCAGTGGTTATTTAGATTCACCCTCCGACAACCTCTGAGAACTAGTGTTTACCAAAAAGGTCTATGTCCACTTCAACCCCGCTGTTTATATGTGTTCCCTTGGCCCCTATCTTTTAAAATTGTATATATTAAGCTTACTGTGCGCCTTCTAATCAAATTAATTGAGAATAAATTTATCATGTCTATGTTTTGCTTACTTTCATCCACAAGCGGACGCCAATTATTGTCTACACTACGGATTCGTTTTATCACATTTGCACTTCTATCAGCTTGTATAGCAAATTTGCGCTGTTCCAGGATACTGCCATCATAATTCACTGTAGTATACCGAATTTGCTCCAGCCAGCTAAATAAACTCGAGACGATCATTTCGCGTCTGAAAGTCAACACGTTATCAAGCAACGGCAATATTGCGGCATAACACAATCCAAAAAATTGCATTTCCTTTTGAGTCATTGCGTATAATTGTATTACTAGTTAACATACAGTAGTATCTTGAATTATGAGCTTCATTCGTTTCATGAACAGCCTAGTAAATCAATCAGCTCATATCTCAAACCAGACACATTATTAATTAATTATGCAGCGATTTAATTGCCCGACGCAGAAATTTCTCAGATTTCATCTCGCTTCTCAAAGAGAATAATAATCCCAGTCGCCGCTTGTATTTTAAAAAGTTTGCATGTTGAGCGTCTCGTATCTCGAGGTTGACTTCCAGTACTGTTACACCAGGGATTCTCCATCATGGAAAGTTTCTTGATTCAAAAATATGATAATGACTGCAAGGCTATTAACATGTAGTTAAAATTTATATTTGTTGGTAAAATTTAAATAATTTTATCGGTTATCCATTCGTTTACTCACCAGTTATTAAAACATATGATTCCAATATCTAATGTGAATAGGTGCAATTATTAGTAATGGTGGAAATAGTCCTTTTCATTTTGTTATCATCCGTACATCTTACCATCTATGGCTATATATTTTTATGCTAAAACGGGATAAGGTAGCCGATGCCTATTAAAATATATTATTACACTAGTAGTGCATTATGTTGATATACAGGAATGTATAGGGGAGAAGAGGGCACATTGGGACAGAAGTGAACATTCAACGTTTTTTTTACAGTAATATTTGTAGATTACATTTTTGTTTTCAGAAATTGGCGAATGGTGAATCTAAACATTTACTGATAGTAGGGTGTCAGTTTATACATATATTGAAAAGCAAATTTTTGGTATAACTAAGTGTCCACATTTTATTGTTATGCTCTCGTTATTTTAATTTGCTTTCGTATAATATATAAAAAGGAAAGAACATTTTGTGTTTTTCTGAAATTGTTTATTTAATCTTTCATGATCATAAATAAATATATATATATATGTATACTCTTCTTTGAGTTATTTTATTCGACTGAACACACCAGTAAGAAAATTATTAACATTTTTGACAATTTTCCATCCTTGCATAATTATGCTGTTATAACTAATGCTCCAAATTAATAAAAATCTTGGATCAGCTGCTGGAAGTTGGCTGTTAAATTGTTTCTAATACATTTATTTAAAATTAATACAATAAATTGTCATGGAATTTCTTGTGTTGGCTAAGTTGGATTATAATTGTGTTATGTCTTGTAGTGTTTGTACTTAGAGATAATTATTCCAATTATATAATCTTTTTCACTTTTTCAACTTAATTGCTTAGCTACACAAATAGTCATACAATTGAAAGGCTATAAACGCTTAAAAAGATCCTACAGACAAGAATCGATTGCTTACGTCAGCTTAATTGTATAACTATCAAAAACGTTTCGATTTAAATCTTAGAGAATATTCTTCAATATCGCTTACAAATCTTCGATTCATGATTAATAACAATAATGATAAATAAATAGATAATTAAATTAATTAAAGCAATTTACAAAGTATAAAATCATAGAAAAAGTGCACTTTATATCACAATACGACGTTATCGCTTTTGTTGCACACTCATCGAGGATGAAAATTTGGCGCCATGCGCCGACGAAGTATAACTCATTAGCAATAGCTCGAAGATTGAGTTCTTCAACTGAATCAGCTCGATCATACCATTGCGCAGAGTGTGATCAGTGAGGAAAGATATAACAGACGGTCCCCAACATATTGATAAAGCTTTAATATTCATTTGATTTTGTGCTTCATAACGTGCCACATTCAACAAATGCTCACTAAGGGCATTGAGAGTCTCACGATATGGTTCTGAGTATGATTGTATTTCATTGCCAATCGCTTGAAATTTATATTCCAATGATGATTCAGCTCCTACAAATAGGAAAAGTAAAATTAAATACTAATATTATAATATTTAAAAAAAGGAAAAACGAAATAAAACATAAGAAGCAAAACTTCTTGAATGGGAAATATAGAATTTTACATTTAAAACATTTTTCAAGAGATTTTTCCAATTGATATAATATTTTTAAACATTCTATTACTAAAAATAGATTTATGATGGCGAAAAGTTGGGAAGCAAATTTATAACAATTTGACGTTAATTACTTTTAACTACTAATATATATTTTAGAACAGAGGTAGTCAACCTGGTCCTTACCACCCAAAGCAATTATGCCTTTATGCTGGGCGGCACGAGTTCTGTAGATGTATCAGTATTAGCGTCCTTCAAGACGTTAAATTTTAGTTTTATATGTTTAATTTATAAAAAATAAATTTATAATATTTAATCTGCTTGTCATCATCATTTTAAATTTTTATGGTGGCTATACGTTTGTGCTAAACTAGTGTAATTATCTTGTGTTTTTACTGAAACCTCCTTCCTTCCAAATAATCATCGGCGTTACATTAATCAATTCTATCCTACTTTAATTTAAAACTTAAATAACTAAATTATGCATTTGGGATTTGTACTATTAAACGTATCTCAAAGAGAAGCACTAAATTTTAGTTATTTGAAACTAATCCTTTCTAAATAGTCTAAACTGACTAAAATCAGGTAGGCGCGGGTCTAAAAAAAATGCAGCTTCTGGAAATGCTTCTCTTTGAGATAAGTTCGATAATACAGTTCTTGATTTCACGCTACCGTTAAGAATAATACAACTTAATAAAATATTCTTCACTGTAGAACCAATCTACTGTGTATATAAGCGTTAAGTATTTTTTTAATTAAAGACTACTGGGCAGTTGGAAATATTATAGTTCGGAAAGACATAGAAATTGTTGCAGGGCATAAAAAGGATGACTTTTTATGTCCTTTAGAATAATAAACTAATATTGCCTTATAAAAGAGTTTTGAAGAACTAAAAAATAAACGCAAAGATCTCCTACTTATGTATTTTAAACATATTTAATTGAAAGTAAAAAAACCTTTTTCTTAGAAATGGATTTACTTACTGTAAATTTTAACAAGGCGCTCAAAGTCTCGTTCGCTAATCAGCGACCGTTTCAGCTCTCTGAAAAACATTTTCAATGCACCAGCCAATACATCTGGATCATCTCGATACGTCTCCAAAATATGCATTCGATTCGAATCAACGTTGAAGCGAATCGTCTGAATAATAGCGGCATTACCCGACGTGCGATATAAACCAGGACTGGTTATGTTTTTCATACATTCGAGATGTTCAATACATCGCTTAACGAAGATGGGAATCGGTGTGGAAGAAATTGTCTGTAGATGTTCCAATGTATTACCGAAGATTGGTTCATCTTTATAGATGCCACGTCGTTCCAAATCCTCACGAGACAGACGCTTGCGAAAGAAGATTTGTAGCAATTTACGATTTTTACCTAAAATTTGGTTTAATAATTATTGACGGCAAAATAATATTTGTTATTTTAAAATTACCTATTGGAGAGTGCAGTTTATCAATGTATAACTTTGCTTTGCCACTGGGGCTTTTTACAATAATCTCTCGGCTATTGGAATGATCCATATCAATCACGTTCTCCATGATTGTGCGCTAAAAATAAATTTCAAATAAATCTTTATATTATTTATTGTTACTTTTTTAACAAGCATCGGCTATATGGATCTTTAGCCCGCAACAGCCTAAAAATATTATATAATATATTGCCATAGTTGCGAATTTATCCAGATGATAGTAAGATGAAAAAGGCCTATACTGTCAGAGTCGTAGGACGGCAAGAAAATAGATAGACAAATATATGGCTAGACTAACAGAAAAAAAAAACAATGGAATACATTGTTACCGTCTTGTATTTTGCTAGATCTTTACAACTCTTTACTGTTGCAGTTTCTTCTCAACTTTTTGTTACCTTTTCATTGTTTTTTATTGTTTTTCTGCGTTTTTTATGTTTGTTTTGCATTTTTACTACTTATTGCACAACAGTGTTAAAAATAGCAAAAACAGGAGAAAAAAACACCAAAAAAACACAGAGAAAATTTACAATAAAGAGCAAAAAGTCGCAAAAATCAGAATAAAACACTCAAAAAATGTAAAAATATATCAAAAAGTTGCAAAAACCATAAGAAAATTTACAAAAATTTACGAAAAATTTTTCGTTCAATATCGATGAAACTCGATAAATAAATTTGATGCAAAAGACCGAACCAATGAGGAAAATTGCAATAATTTAATATTTGAGAACCTCGTGGAGATACCAAAATGTAAGTTGTATAATTTATATTTTCTATTTATCCTAGTGAAAGAAACGCAATATATAGGTATTATTAAATTCCAAATGAAGATATAATTAAATTAAAACAAGACCTTTAAATTTCCTCCATGATCCATGATGATTAGCGCCGATTTTTCCAACGCGACGACTTCATCTCCGCCAATCTTCGTCTTCGCCCCGTTACACACCAGCTTCGTACAATTATCAATGACGTGATCGCGCACCCTAAAACGCAAAACGTGAAAGTAGTAGTAATTCAACGAATCGCATTCGCAAGGTAATGCTATGCAACCGAAACAACAATATTTATTTACTTAAAAATATCCGTTTCCATTCTGCCAGTTTTATCAGCTCTATTTGCGGTAACAACATGGTTATCACACGCCGGAAACTGTGTCACTTTGCCTAGATTGTACGACGTCACCTTCAATAAAAACACGCAAAAATAAAATAAAACAAAACTTGTTCTGCGCATACTGTGAATTACCACCTGCTACGTATAGCGCCATACATAATAACAACATAATCATTCGTTTCGAACATTGTCACCATTTAATATGATGAAATTCAGATCAAACAAAACGGCTAGCATTATCAGCAAACGAGTTCGATAGATAAGCAAGTCATGCAATGCTATTGGGCAATTTAATTGTGGTTTCAAAATTATTAAATAATAGGCTGAACAAATTTTGATTATATACATTAACTAATTTAGCAATAATATTTTTATATATTTTTTTAATAATCATGTTATTTCAATTAATCTAAACAATGTTAATTATAACAAGTTAACAAAATTTTCTACTTTCAATACTTTTTTAGTTTAAACGTTTTTAACGTTATTCAAATTCTTCATAAACATTTTTAAGCTCTGTACTCTGCTTCTCATATAACTTTTTCTCTATAAAAGAATAAAAGTGTAGATGCTAAATTATTCACACCTAACATTGTTTAATAAAAAATTCTGTATTTTACACGTGCCCTTTTGGCAAGACTTGTTAAAAATGCAATAGTAATAGGTAAAAATTTGTAGGTTTATAAATTGCAGTTCTATGAAAAAATAACTAAATATCCGATAATTTTTTAACCAGTTGTGCTCAATACTGATTATTTTCAGTGTTTTTGCTTAATTGTCGTTGTTTATTCAAACAAACAAAAACATTAAATTTTTTCCATAAATTATAAATAATTTTCAATAACATTTATTTTGCTTAAATAGGAACTTTGCAAGAGATATCGATTAAATTTAAAAAATAAAACATTTTTGAAAACTTCCGAATTTAAAGTTATCTAATTAAATAGCATTATATTTAAGTAAGTAATTACAAGAAAGAATAAACTATTAATTTTTTTTAGGAATAATTCTGAATGTGTGCAATTTCAGCTTGCTTAGCTTCTTAATATGAAGTGAGTCGTAGCAAGCTGTATAAAGCGCACCTCAAAGCAATCAAACTCCGGCTCGTCCTCACAGCCAAGCAGCAGCGTCGTCATCCACCACACCACACTGCTACCGATATCCCCATTTCGCACGTGCAGCAACATCCGATTTGCTGTTGTATCATCAACCAATTCCTCACACGATTCGTTAAATAGCAATGATGAAATGCGCTCGATTTTACCGTGCTGTATCTGTGGCAAACTACGGCATTCCCATAGATGAAGATAATCATCGATTATGCCACCATCAAGCAGCGCATTTCGATGATGCGAATTAACTTCGTGCATCGTGTGGCGTTTACGTTGATGGTGACGCAAAATCACTTGATTATTGTCATCATCACCAGCGTTGTGGTTATTGAGGGAAGTTAGCGATTTAGACGACTTTATGCTGTTTAGGAACGCGAACGCTTCATCAATGCACTCCACATCTGATGATGATGATTCATCATCTAAAAATATATACAAAATTAAATTAGTATTTGCCTAATTATTAAGATAAGTAAATAGATATAACTATTTGAAGTATAGATTAATCTTTAATAGAAAATATTTGCTTAAATTATTTACATGTTCACTGTTTTTATATACTTTCTTTGGTAATAGTTGTATTTGCTAAACTACAATATTAAAATTAGTTACCTATCGCAAAGTTTAGTACTAAAAATAATAGTAAAGAAATTGTATATTGCAAGTTGAATTTAAAGAATTCAAATTTTAACTATATTAATAATGTAAAGCATTAACATTTTCTATAATTTCTCAATTCTAATCAATTTTATAATAATTAAAACATTTTTATATATTGTTTTGGTCAGTAATTTTGTTGTTGTACCATTATTTATAGCAATACTTATTAAATTATGCGTCTATATTTAAATGCCGCTCTTATAAAATATGTTTATGTGTAAATTATTGTCTATTTCATAGTTTATTCACTTTGTAAAAAACTTTTTTAATTAACCTATAGATAGAGTAAATTTTAATAAAAACTAAATAATTAATTACCTGGTGTGGTGTTATCTTCTCGATCATCTTCTGAAAAAATATATAAATAAGTTGTGTCAAACCACTCTAGTTATGATATATTACACTTACCATACGGACGTTTCTGAAGTATTGGTCGCCAAATATTATCCAAACTGTGAATTCTTCGCATAAGATTTATGCTTACATCATTTTGCACCGTAAATTTTCGTTGTTCCAGCACGGTGCAGTCATAGTTTACCGTCGAGTGCCGAATTTGGGCCAGCCAGCTGAATAAACTCGACACGATCATTGCGCTTCTTACAAGCAGCGACGCGCTATCAAAGCAACAACACTGCAACAGTGCGACACAGCATAGCCCCGCAAAGAGATAACATTTCCTTTCCACACACAATACAAAAGCGCAATTGTATTATTTTTATACACTCATCATCACACAGACACTCCCCCAATTAATGCGCAATAATTAGAATGATTTCTTTGCAGCGTAATTACTCATCATGCGTTTATATACAGGGTGCGGCCAACACAAGTTAGTTGCTTAATTACCGTACGGGTCGCCGGTCGTTCCGTCGACATTTTCGCCGAATATGCCGATCGACCCTTTTTTCAACTTGGCTTCTCATCAATTAACCTCAATCAAGCTTAATTAAGCGAATAAAACGTACTCGTGGTTGCGTTCGATTGCCTCCTCGTTGAAATTCGAAAATCTGCGTCGTCGAACGTTGAGGTAGCGTCTGGAAATGAGCAAAACATAATCTAATTTACGGTGTTTGGTGCATTTCGTAACTTACATGTACGGCGTTGCGGCGTCTTAAAAATTGCTCGCTACCTTTCAGCTCAACGGGGACGCCATCCTCCAGTTGTAGATCTTCCACACTTGCACTTAACCGTTTTTCCACATTTTTTTCTTTACGTACTCGCCAGTATTTATCCAGTGTTGTTTTACTACGCTTTAATCTCATCTGCCATTCGTCCATGTTGAATTGTTTACACTTAGAATGTTTTGTAATTTTTGGTTTCCGAATCAACAGCGGCACGACCTGATAAGATAAACTTCTACAAATATAAATACAATACTCACCGTCTTGTGACTATTGTGTATTAATTAATTTGACAGATGATGATTAGTAAAGTAAAGTTGATAATTGATGATTTACTCGCGCTGAGTAAGTGTAGTAATTAGAAGAAAATCCTTAATTTTAAATGTACTTGCGACATCTGTTGTTTGATAGCTTGCATAATATTTTTAACAAATTTATTCTTATTTGTTTTACGTGTTTTACATTCAATGATTCAATGCTATAATTTTACATTAAAATGTGCGTTAAAGATTGTAAATAGGTATTGAACTTAAAACACATTATCCATAAGCAGAAATAAATTTGACAATGTTAAGTATATTCGGTATACGTGGTTTGTTTATTTTCGAATTATGATTGATTATTGTAAACAATGCAATTTTACATTTTCGCATATAACTTAACTCTAATATAATTTATTTTCAATAATTATAGATGAATAGATGCGCAATTTAATGCTGATTAAAGCCTCTTTTTCATGAAGCCGATAGTGCATTTATTCAAATCTGTGAATTGATTATTTTACTTGTTGAATTAATTTTGGCAATAATCATTGCAAAACAGATCGGCCCATCAGTAGGTGATATATTCACAGATTCTACATACATACATCTATTATTTGGTGAATGAATTTTGAAAAAATGTCAATATAGAAAAAAGTTATAAGACATTTAATTGAAAAGTCAAGTATGCCATTCGAAATTCCCAATTCTTTTCGCACATTTCTTATTTTCCTTAATATTATCACTGGAAAATGGGTCGGCCAAACAATTATTTTTATATGTCTGTAATCAGCATGAAATTTCGCATCTATTGATCTATAATTATTGAAAATAAATTAATGTTAGGGTTGGTGATAGGCGCAAATGTAAAATTGCATTGTTTACAATAAACAATCATAATTCGAAAATTAACAAAGTTCTTGATCTCAATGTTGTCGGCTATGGTTGTTTAATATGTATTTAAAAACTTATCTTAAAATGGCGTTTCTAACATGTACGGTTTTGGAGATACGTTATATAAAAATTTGCTAAATTTTAAGAAAAAGTGTGGGTGGAAATATGTGCGTAACTTCACACCCGTTATTTTTTTACATTTTTATATTTTGCTTCGTTTAATTATTTAATCTAATATATTGTTTACTTTAGACAATTTATAGTGTTATTTTTTAGTTTAAATTTGTTTTCTTGACAAAATGCTGTGCTTGCACAGGAATGTGAGCTGTGTGTGAACGTGAAGACTTTTTATTGTATATATAAATATAGCGTCCCTAGTTCGGGGATTTACACTTTTCGCGGATAAATAATTGTACATTATTTCAATCAAAATATAAAGAACATTGTGTTAAACTTAACATAATCAATATTCTTTTGTTAATAGTATAGTACTATAATGGTAGACTATTTAAAACGAGCAAAAAATGTCAATCTCGAAGAAACATTCAATTCTAATGTTTCTGCGCATGTCTTACATTATCACTATCCATCCTCTAAAATATCTTACTACAATTTACTTCGATTTTATCGTCGCAAAAGCAAGTACCATATTCTTAATACTTAAGTTTTACTTTGCTCTTTTTACTGTTTTTATTGTTTTTACCAGTTTCGTGTGGTTTTTGTGTTCTTTTTATATTTTCGTGTTGTTTTTATTATTCGTTGTTTTTGTTATTTCTTTATTTTGTTTTTATTATTATTAATAATAAAAATAATAATGGCGCAGAATGGTCTATGGATTGACAATTATTGCTTCTATAAAAACAACAATTTTAATGGATGGGCGTAAGTATATAAAATAATTTATATATTTTTTATATAATTCATATGTAAACAACGATTTTGAATTAGTGTGTATGTTACTCATAATTATTTTTTTTGTACAGTTACATGAAATGCAGAAAACACAAGACAGAAAATTGCAAGGCCACGGTTAAAGTATCGTTGGAAAACCCGCAAAATATTGTCCATATAAATAGGCAACACACCCACGACCCGGAAGTAGAGCGGAGGCGCCGGGTAAAGACTATTTTAGTTTTCATTATTTTAATGTTTTGTTTATATAAACTTTATATTGAAATCTTTTTTTTTATATTATACAGTTAAACTTTCTTAATGAACTCAAGGAAGGTAGCCGCAACCGCGAAAGAACAATTCGCGCAGTTTACAACCATGTAGCGCCGAGGTATGTTATACGATTTCATATATCTATTTTTCCATGATTGTACTAAATTGTACTCGAATTGTGCTATAATGTGTGGCAAAATAATTAAAAAAAAACAAACCCAAAGAGCTAGTAAAAAACATTATAGAAATTTTTAGTTAATGTTTCTAAAATTCTAAAAATGTTAATTTGCGCCACATTATGACATAACTCGAATACAATTTTGCACAATCATTATAAGAAATAAACATTTTAACTTGGGGTTAACTTTGTTGAGGTTTATCTACGCTATTTTGGTTAATATTTCTGTTATTTTACAGACACCCAAACGCCGCCGCTTCGAATAGCTTTTTAAGCGTCCAGGCGACGATGTATGAGACCAGAAAGAAAGTGACGCCGCCATTACCCAATAGCTACAATTTATTAAATAATGTCTTGCAACAACATGAACAACTGCTGGAGTCCGAGGGCATTCGGCTAATGCACATTTATGTGACATGCCCTGAAGGGGAAGCCGTCATATTTGGGCACCCTGAAACAATTCAGGGACAATTCCGCAACACTCAGGTGCTTTTCTTAGATGCAACATTTAAAATCTGCCCCAGAAAGCCGATGACTCGCCAGTTGCTCACAATACACGGGCTGAAAAATAATGTTGTAAGTAAAAATTTATTATTATTGAAATAGTATTTTATTAAATATACATTATTAATTTCATATCTGTTTGCAGTCCTTTCCCTTGGCGCATGTCATTATGACTTCAAAATCTCTAAATTTATATAACATAATAATTCAGACATTTGCAAATCTTTATGCCATAGGTTTGCAACCTGAATATATTATGGCAGATTATGAAGTAACCCTCAGAAATGCTTGCAGGACTAGTTTTCCTGTCTCGCAAATTAAGGGTTGCTTCTTCCACTTTGCTCAAGCCCTGCACAGAAGGTGGAAGCAGCTTCGTTTGGGGGCAGATGCTGACAGCAAAGAAATACTAAGTTATTACTGTGCTTTGGCATTGCTTCCTCCGGACCAAATCGTTGAAGGTTTCAATATAATCAACGAACTTTTTTATAATCGACCGCGATTGGTCGAGTTTGTTGCTTATATTGAAACCTTCTGGCTTCAACAAGTTACGCCACGTGGATTTTCTGTATATTCGCTGGATCATAGAACCAACAATATATGCGAGGCGTACCATAAAAAGCTTCAATTAAAATCAAAATCTCACATAAATATGTATGTTTTAATAAGTAAGTAATGGAAAATAATATTATATTATATTATTTAATTAATTGATTTGTTTGTTTTTTTAATTCCAGGCCATTTCGTGGATACACAGGTGCAAACAAATTTAGAAATAGGACAATTAAATCAAGGGATAACAATCCGTAGAAAAAAGCTAAATATGCTCCAAAATTACGCAATTTTAGAAGAAAATTGGATGACGTTGAGGATGGGAGGAATAACGATTTTGCAATTTCTTCGAACTCAACGCCACCGATTTCATTATTTAATGGACGTACTGAATCGGTAAGATACTTATTTAATAATTCTCTTGTCGACAATAATACATGTTTTGCTTTTATGTTATTTTTAGGGGAGTAGAACTAGAACCCGAAGCAGCAGCGGGAGCAAACGTTGGAGCGCCAGCGGAAGCAGACGTTGAAGCGGCAGCGGGAGCAAACGTTGAAGCGGCTGCGGGTGCAGAACAGTAATTGGCGCTCTTCAAATTAGCAAAAAATTGTTGATATTATCAATGACAAAATGAAATAAATATCTATCTCTATTTTACATAATGGATTTAAGAATTATTGCACTGAATAACTATTCCCGATAATTACATTTATATCCAATATTAAAATGAAATTTTCTTCGCATTTATTGACACAAATTCTTCAAGCATACAAGCATTTAGCTTGCATTGATATTGTCACAAATTTCGCTTTCAATTGAAATTAGTGATAAATTTACAAAACTTTCTTGATATGTAGTTGATCTCAGATAAGCTTTTATTAACTTTAATTTGAGAAAGAGTGTTCGCAACAGAAACAAGAAGTGTAAGTAAAATTTTTATAGCAATGAAATCATTAACAATTTCTTTAAAAAGTCGGAGAGTATGTTTTAATTGTTCGAACTAAACTAACGAGTATTTTAAATGCAGGGAGAAGTGTGAAATAATGGTTGAAATGCGTTAAATATAATTATATGCGCCATCTCAAGTTTAAGTATAGAAACATTATAGAAGGCTGAGAAACAGTTTCCTCCTATATCGTATTGAAGCAACTTGAAATAATATAGTTTATGCTCATTTAAATGAAATAATGTAATAAGCAAAATAATTCGAAACAAAGTAGAAATGGTTCGAATAATACAACAATATTATCGTTATGAGTTATTCCATATACATTTAATGTGTTGGATGGAGATAGATTTAATGGTAGCACTTTTAATGTGTTAGAAGAAGACAGAAAATTTCGACCTACGTTATATGAGAATCAACGAGATCAAACGAACTAACATTAGGACAAATCAGGGTTTCCCGTGTCGTCCGACGGGAAAACCTGATTTGTCCTAATTTTAGTTCGTTTGATTTCGTTAATTCTCATACAACGTAGGTCGAAATTTTCTGTCTTCTTCTAACACATTTAAAGTACTACTAAACCAACACATTAATCCTACAAAGTGAGTGTGATGGACTTACGAGTATTAGGCTAGGTTAAGAGAGAAAGCGTATGATGTCAGCTAGTGACTGTCTGTATTGCGATTGGTTAGAAATTTTTCATTCCTTGCATTGCACGTTACAAATTTATATAAAACATTTACAGAGTTTTCGGCGTTGTCTGATTTTGTGTTGTGAAGCATATTTGTCTGATATCACCGCTTAAAAATATAACTAAAATTGAACTTATTTGAATTGCTATTTAAATAATTCATATATTCCTAGCAAGATTTAAAATAAAAATATTAAGTTTACTGGGTGGCTTGTTTTATTGTTTAATTCTCTGAAATATTTGACTTATATTTTATTATATTTATTTAATATTGTGCTTTTGGGTGGCTTGATGGTGTGGGTAGTATTTCATATATAAATCTACACAATATTAAAAAAATATATATTTTAGCCGTACTTAAATATGTACCATCAAAAATGAGAATTTTCAATAAACTTATTTATTTTATTTACTTGAAAGCCTTACTTAATTGTATTAGGCGCCATTTTACCCTATCTTCAAACTAGTAGTGTACTACGAGACCATTACACGTCAGACATACGTTATTTTTTAGAATCCAATAAGAATTAGGACAAATCAGGGTCTCTCATTTCCCACATAAGTTAACTATGATATTAACTGTCACAATAGAATACCATATATCGACGAATCAGAACTCGGAATACAATCACGTGATAATCTTTTAATGCCTAGGCATTAAAGTAGCACTTTAATGACTGATTTGAGTCATTAAATTAATATATTATATGCCGATTTCCGAAAAAAGTCATTATATTACTTTTTCCACTGTCTATAAAAAGTAGTTCAGATCACTTATATTTAAAATGTAAATATCTCTGAAACCGTATGTTAGATTGATGTATTGTTTAAATAGCATATTAATAGAAGAGTTTAAAATGCAACGACATATTCATTATTTGTATCACATTTTCGAGTACTATTAAAAAAGGCAAATAAAATTGAACTATTTTCAATCGCCCTTAATCGATTAGGTTAGTAAGTCTGGTGTAATACATATTTTCTGTATGTACTTATATTTTATATATGGTTCCAAACAAAACTCTCCTGTTTTTATAATCTAGCCTATATCTATAATTCTATGAAAAGCTATAGTAAAACCTACAATTACATTCTTAAATAAAATATGGTAGTTTAACATAAATACATTACTCATACCAAATTAGTGGAAATCCATCTTTATGCCTTTTCAAACTTGGCTCAAAATAATCTGTTTCAAACATATAAAGCGCCACTCTAGTTCTCTCATGATGTACATCAAAGTAGTGAGTTTTAGTCAAACATTTTCCTTTAGCATCAAGATGGTATTGCTCATAATGCCAGCCTGGTTTCCGTATTACAGGTATATTATAGAGTTTGTATATTGTATCATTTGGTAGACGTATTATAGTATTTATATTATAAATTGGAGTACTAGGGTCATGCCACAGTCTTATCTGGAGGTCACAATGTGCAAAATTGGCCAATATAACATGACCCACGTCTTTGTTATGTAAGGGATCATCCAGTCCATCAATTGATTGTTTTTCTATTTCTATTGCAACAAATGCAGCAATGATAAATGCAAGACTGGCTAGGAAGCCGCCGACAATAATACGCAATTGAGGTTTGTGCAAATTAATTTTTGCCAAAAATGGATAAATGATAAAATTCAGACACGGAATCGTAATAAGTATGCAAAGTGGATTGACCGCTTCCAATTGATAGGTGGGCCGTAATAATTCATGTCCTTTGAAATGGTTCATTTGGTCATGTTCTGTATTCCAAACAGTCCATTGCTGAAAGTATAGTGTCCAAAAGAGTGGCAAAGGCATAAATAAAACGAGAAGAGGAGTCGCCACCTTCAGATCTTCAATTAGCTGATCATCATACTTTGGTGATGCATGTTCCAGCCAATGTGATTTCTTCTCTCTTGTTCTACATCGTTGCACAATTGCATACTAAAAATATACTTATACGTGATATTACTCTGCATTAAATGGTAATTTTTAGACCACCTCCGAGATTGAATCTCGAAATAGATTTCTTTAAAAATATATATTATATATTTGATAAAAAAAGATGATTCAATCGGAAGGTGGTATAAAAGCCCATTTTTTTTCTTTTTATATGTTATAAACATACGCATATACAATTAAAAGAGTAAAGAGCATTTTTGTTTGCTGGTGGAACTATCTTGTATCCGACTTTTCCAAGCACAAAGACAACTGCAAAACAATTTCGGTATAATCAACCTGCTGTTATATGAATGAATAATTTATTTAAATCGCTAATGTTTTAGGGCCGCTTTTACAATGCTCGGATAAACCTCGGTTGGCGTTACACTAGGAATAGTGACTGAAAATGGGTTTTACAATCACCGGATAAGCTTATGAGAGGTATAACTGTGGGGATAACTTATACCGTCGCTACAGTGCCAGTTAAAACCTCGACTAACTCATTCTCTTCTCCTATTGGTTCAATTGACATTTTTAATATACATTTTCGACATAAGAAATTAAATAACATTGAAATATGACGTTTAATTAAGGTTATTTATTTCAATCCGTGTTTCCATCAGATAGTGACAAAAAAATTTAACCTATAAAGATAATATAGTTTCTGACAGCTTACCAAACTTTTGGCTATCAAACACTACCAACCAAAGTTGTTTCGTCCTTATACCCGGACTAGTTATCCCATGATGTAGGATGACTTGTAAAAGCGAATTACTTGATTATACCAGATATAAATTTAAGCGTGGTTTAGCTATCCGACATTTTATTCTGTACTTGTAAAAGCGGCCCTTAATCAAAAATAGTTTATTTTGCTTTATTTTTACGTATCTTACTTAACGCTATGGCCATCACTTCAAGGGGCAGCCAAAATCCAAACTCCTCTTCGGTATTAGGTGTTATAAAAACTGCTAACAATGCACCAAGATTCACAGATAAATAGTACCATAAATAAAAGGAACTGAGTTGCCGAGTTTGCTGTGGTAGCACAAATTGATCGCCACCAAAGGTGGCCAAACATGGTCCGACTCCTCCCGCACCAAATGCAATTATGGGCAATATCATATTGTGGTAAGAAAGGTAGAGCGAGGCATTCACTGCCAAAAAGAATATGCCAGTAATGTAAATTACCGATAGAAAACGAATTGTATGATATTTATCCATGTAATTATCAGCGACTAATGAACCAAATATTGGAAACATGTAGCAAAACAGAGTGAAGGTAAATATGATAATATTTGCCTCTTCTCTATTGTAATCCATCTCTTCGGTCAGATAGGTTAGTAGCATTTCTATAATATTTATTATTAATTAAATATTTGTACAGTTCGATACATAAAACCCACCGCGTACTCCATAATAACTACAACGTTCACAGAACGCTGTGACGAAAATAAAAAAACAAGAGCTTGGAAATTTTTTCGGTGTCTGAAAAATGGACAACCAATTTACATTGATTATATTGTGTATTAGAATATAGGTATACCTCAGTTCCAGACTCAATTGTATTAACTGGTGATTCTGGTGCTGGAGTTGGCATTTTTAAAATAATTTCTTTTAAATAGTAATTACAAGTTAAAAAATGACAGAAAAAAAACCGTTAAAAATGACACATTTATTGAACAAAACATATTGTTACTTTGTTACTCGACTGCCGGAAAAACAACTGGTTATAATTTATCCTACATGTCAACTAACTAACTAAATATGCGAAAATTTGACTTTTAGCTAATAAAAATGCCAATACATTTATATAAAACCCAAATGAAAGGGCTTCTTCTTCTTGTAGTTCCTTCTCCTATCGGAGGTTGGTTATCATCATAGCTATCCGTACCTTATTTAAAGCCGCTCTGAATAGATCTGCTGAGCTGCAATTATACCACTCTCTTAAGTTTCTCATCCAGGATATTCGTCGTCTGCCTATGGATCTTTTTCCCTTTATTTTACCTTGCATTATGAGTCTTAATATCTCATATTTTGCACCTCTGGAAATGTGTCCTAAATATTCCAACTTTCTTATTTTGATGGTTTTTATGACTTCGCAATCCTTTTGTAACCTTCTTAACACTTCTGCATTTGTAACTCGTTGGATCCATGGTATTTTCAAAATCCGTCGATAGCACCACATTTCAAATGCTTCCAGCTTCTTTATGT
>JARJDW010016818.1:0-14503 GCA_030264715.1 Adinopsis sp. GC000173 | reverse complement strand
TTGCTAGAGATTTTTGGCATGATTAACTTGCCGTTTATACTTTATTTACTAGCTTCTAATTAATTACCTATACTGCGATTTATACATAACTAAATTCGACATAAATAAATTAAATAAATGTTCAATCTCATCTAAAATATGTAAATGTAAACATTTGAGGCGTATTTTTGTTGCATTTTAAGTTTTATATTATGATGTATATTTCAAATATTTAATTAGAGTAAGTAAATAAATATATTGTATAAGGATATTATTTTCAAACATTTTTATTAATTTTTATAAGGTTTAAAGTTTATTATGTTTTTGTTATGGGCGCTTGGCTATTATTGTAATATGTACGAAAATAATGCCGTGATCAACAACAAAATAATTTTATTTGTGACCTAAAAAGTGATTCATATCTCACATTGCTATTTACTTCTTCATCTTATTCTATGTATTTAATATTCGCTGTTAATTTAAAAAAGAAATGCGTTAAATTTGATCAAATTTCAACGTTCTAGAAATATAATAGATATATCGTTCTTAATAATTTTTTTCACAAATTTTAAGATCAAGCAAGTGTATCTTATGTTGCTAAGTCAGTGATTCTCAACCATTATTTTGCAGTATTCTTTAATTGCATTAATAATAAGAGACCACGTGAAAATGTGTTGTATTTCACACCAAAACAAAGATTACCATTTTTTAGAAATTTTAAATTTTTGTATTGATTTCTTTGTGACATTAAAGGAAACATAAATTTTTTTTGCAAAGATAAAATTATAACGAAAATATAAAAAATGACTTTTTCTGACCGTTTTTATTTTTTTACTCTTATTATGTTTTTGATCCAATTTATGTGGAAAGTTTTCAATGATTTCTATTGATAAAATTAATTCAATTTATTATTTATAATCTGGAAAATTTTAATCTTGATATCACATTTTATTCATTTACTTTATAGTCGCGAAATTAAGATTACAAAAAATGTTGAGAGTCACAGTATTAAATTACTTTATTTAGCTTGACAATGTTTTGTTTAACGGAAAGCAATTTAATTATTATGTATAATTATCATGTTTTCAAAATCTAAACTATCTAATTCTCACAATGAGAATCTTTTAATAATTTTAATTATCTGTTAGCTTGACAAATCCATCTAATGTAGTTGTAGTTTCGAAAAAAATACTATATTTATGTATCTACAATATGTGTTGATTAATTCTTATATAAATACTAGGAGTAATCTTTAATTGCATGGCGTAAACGTAAACAATGTGATTTATAAAAACGTTAATGAAAATTAAATGAAAGAATAATAAATGAGTAACGAACATAATCGTTCGTCACTCTTTGCTGCAATTGTGAGTTTTTAATGAACAGCGAAATTAATTGTTTCATTAGACATACGAAACTTTGTGCTATGTGATTGGAAACTGGCCCAATTGGCGTAAGTGACTTCGAATACTAGACATTGTTGTTCGACCTAATAAAAGGTCTTAATTTTTCATTAATAATTAAAATAGCTGGGACGATGTTTTGTTTATGAAGATTCTAGTGTCTGATAAATTGCTTTAGAACCTGGTATTTTTAAAATGCTGCTGCGCATTTTAATTCATTAAATATGCAATAGAGAGTATAGAATTACAGGAATATAATTTTATTATGTGAATAAGATGAAAATAAGCAGCAAGAACAAAAAATAGATGTCCAATCCGGAATTTACAAATTTAATTTTATTTGTTTTTACAAATCACTTGAGCATTTGGCATGAAATGAAACGAAATATATTTATTTTTATTCTATTTGTATGCATGTGTATAAAACACCAGATTTTATTGAGAAACTCCTAAGCATATATTATTCAAACATCTCGTTGATAATAATTTTACGCGATGCCATGTTCAAATTATGTTCAACAACAGCTTGCCGCCATGAAAAAAATAATATAAAATTGCAGATTTGCTCCGTATTCTTTCAGACAAACATTGGGAATTATAAAAAACATGTCACTATAAATAGATTCGTATTTTTAACGCTTCGAGTTTTAGTCAACTTTAACATAATACTCCACTACAATGTCATTGAAATCTTAATAAATGATTTATATTTTGCAGCGATATATTATAAAAAAAAACGTTGTGCTAAAGGAGCCGTTTTGGAAAATATTTATATTGGACTATTTCACATAGTGGATATTTTCAATACCTACTACGTAAATAGCTACTTTCGGCAAGGAGAAGTGAATATAAAGGTAAAAGATAGTATTGCATAGCAACGAAGTTCTCAAATTTCGTAATTTGAACAAAAATTGCAATTATTCGACAAAATCTCTACATAAAAACAAGTATCATTGTCCTTAAAATAATATTAAATGGTAAATGTCCTTGCAGTCATCTATTATAAATATAAGGTGTGCTAAAAGATCCGTTTTGGAAAATATTTATATTGGACTATTTCACACAGTGGATATTTTCAACACTACGTAAATTGTTATGATTGCTACTTTGGACAACTAAACATGATTAAAAAGGCGAAAAAATATTGTTGCTTAGCAACAAAGTTTTCAAATCTCATAATTTGAGCCAAAATTGCAATTATTAAAGAGGATCGCTACATAAACGAGACATTAGTTATGTAAAAGAAGTGTGACAAAAATGTCAATAAATATATTATTTTTAAAACTTTCTTTATGTAATAGTTTCTTTTATAAAAACAAAGACAAATCTTGTAAGTACTTTCGGCAACTATATAGAAATAAAAATTAAAAATTATTACTGCATAGCAACGACGTTCTCAAATTTCATAATTAGAACAAAAATTGTATCGATTTAACAGAATCGCTGCATAAAAAAGTCATATGTTAAAAATTGTGACATGTGTATATTATTTTTAAAACCTTCTTTATGTAACAGCTTGTGTTTTAAAAACAAAGGCAAATATTGTACTTTCGGTAGCTATAAGTAATAGGTAAAAAAATATTACATTGCAATGAAGTTCTCAAATTTCATAACTTGAACAAAAATTGCAATCATTTAAAGGAATCGATACATAAAGAAGTCTTGAGTTAAAAATGTGTGACAAAAATGTCGATAATTATATTATTTCTAAAACCTTCTTCCTGTAACAGTTTTTGTTATATTATAAAAACAAATTCAAATATTGTATTTTGGCCAAGAAGAAGTGGTTAAAATGTTATAGAAATATTATTGTGTAGCAATCTAGTTTTGAAATTTCATTATTAGAGCAAAAGTTGTGGTTATTAAAGAAAATCGCTGCATAAAGAAGTCATGTGTTAAAAAAGTGTGACAAAAATATCAATAAGTATACTATTTTTAAGCCTTCTTTATTTATCAACTTCTATTATAAAAAGAAATGCAAATATTCTACTTTGGACAACTAAAAGTCATTAAAAACGAACGTAGTTATCAATTTTCATAATGAGAACGAAAATTGCAATAATTAAACCGAATCGCTGCATAGAGAAGCCATGTGTTAAAAAGTGGGACAAAAAATGTAGATAAATATATTATTTTTAAAACCTTCTTTATGTAACAGCTTCTGTTATTAAAAACAAAGGCAAATATTGAATATAATAGATTTGTTCGTATGTTTTCCGCGAAAATTAAACGAATGTGAATTATTCAACCATATGGTTCGTTTAAAATAACAAACTTAGGTTCAATTGCCATTAATTTTTTTTTACATTATTTAATTCTATTTATAATTTATATAAATCTTAATTGTGCGATAAGTATTTGTTCGGCAATAGCATGTACATTACGTAGAAGAACGAATTTGTTTCTTTGTTTTCCGCAATAAAATCCGTCTAATTTTATTAACTGTTTATTAATAATATGGTGACTTGCTACACACACACACCGACAGTCTAGAAATGACCAATCCATAATTTCGAGCCAACTTCGCTCAATGCTACTTGCGGAAATTTTGCAAATCCAAATAATTAATTTCAATGCTATAGAATTGCATGCTTAATAAATTATTTGGGCAGTGCGATTGAGTCACATTGCGTCTTTAATTGATTACGCTTTTAATTATGTTTAGCACATATTACATAGTGACGAAATATTTGCACGCATATTTTCATATTTATACAATTGGCGTTTATTCTGTTTGTTTGTGCCATGTTATATTGAGTTACATTTATCAGATTACATAGAGATTTTATTGGTTGTAGATATTTCTCAATTAAACTATTTTTAAATGTTATATGTGCGGACGTGCCTGCAGTATACTTCTACTCTACGATGCAGTCTTAGTCGCTTTTCACTTTTCATTGTTAAAAATAAATCAGTTTTCATTAAACTATCTAATTGACGGGTTTTACTCATCTGAGGCAGAATCGTTAAAGTTGAAATGCATAAAATTAATTTAAATTTGGAAAAATTAATTAATTATTAATACAAAGACAAATCTTGTACTTTCGATAACTATGTAGAAGTAAAAGATAAAAATCATGATTGCATAGCAATGAAGCTCTCAAATTTCATAATTAGAACAAAAATTGTAACGATTTAACAGAATGGCTGCATAATAAAGTCATATATTAAAAAGGTGTGACAAATAATGTCGATGTGTATATTATTTTTAAAACCTTCTTTATGTAACAGCTTCTGTTACAAAAACAAAGGTAAATGTTGTACATACTTTCTTAGTCGCTTTTCACTTTTCTTTGTTAAAAATAAATCAGTTTTCATTAAACTATCTAATTGACGTTTTTTACTCATGTGAGACAGAATCGTTAAAGTTGAAATGCATGAAATTAATTTAAATTTGGAACAATTAATTATACGCTCGTCGGATTCGTTTGCAAATATTAATTAATATTAGTCTATAAATATGTTAAGATATATTTTATTAGATGTAAATTCTTTAGATAATTACGATCCTTAAACTATTTGCACGTTATATATACAAATTAGAAAATTATTAGTTCATACTTCATTCCAGAGATGTTTACTTTTAATTACACTACACAGTAATACATATACAGCTACCATTAAAGTGGGATACATTTGGAGGGAGGTGATCAATAAATAATTAAAAAACCATAACCCATTAATTTCATTTTAGGTATATTTAAGAAAAATAAGTAGCCAACAACCAGTAATTATATTTATAGTATATATATATATATATATGTATATGCAAACATTGTTTTTTTTGCAAAAAGAACATAACAGTCACAATAAATACATAATAATCATGAATAAATAAAAAATAATTTATAATTCAAACATAATTAAAAAGACTAGATTAATTAAATGTGTAATACACCGCAAATATATTTATGTTTTTATAGTGTCGGCAGTGTGATTTTGAGAACATATCACGTATTCATTCTATAAATATTTTTGTGGTGTATTTAAAGTACAATTAAAAACAATGAAGCGGTTGTTATAAAAAAGCATTATTCGACTACATATAAATAGTTCAAGTTCAAAAATAAACCGCCACCGTAAAGTGTTTTTTTTTTGTTCAATTAAATGTATGAGGATCTTCTCTCACCTGTTACATGTAGACTAGCTTTGCTTTGTACGGTTCCAGCACTATTAGTCGCTGTGCAAGTAAATACTCCGCTATCAGCTGTAACAAATATGTTAAGTTATTTAGTAAACATCTATGTATTACTATAATTAGATTTACCCAATAATGCTCTAGGTATTGTTAATCTGCAGACCCCATTTCTGAAGAATACTTGATATTCTCTGCAATGTACTATCAGTTTATTATTTTTAGACCAAGCTATTGTTGCTGGCATTTCGGATTGTAAGATGCATTCGAAGCGCGCGGTATTGCCCAATAACACAGCGATATCGCGCAACGGCTGTAAAATTAACAATCAATTAGCTCTCAATGTAAGCAAATTAAATGTGTGTTGCTTACTGTTACGAAGATTGGTGCACGCTGGGTGGCATTCGGCCGTGGCGTGCTAGCGCAACTGGACGCGTCCTTGTTAAATGCGGGCGAGGTGCTGGGTAGGCTCGGTGATAGGGATACTGGACTGCATGAAGATTGTTCCCATTTTGATTTGCGTTTTCCGCCCATTTCGTTCTCAGAAACTTCGCTCTCCGAAGTGGGATCCCATTTTACGTTCTTGTGTTTCGGTTGGGGCGATGTTGATGTTTCATGATAGACTGGCAATTCTATGGATTCCATGCGTTGTGGTGGTTGAAATATTGTTTTCTTTGGTACTGGTATTTCCACCGTTTTGCCTTCTCCTGGCATCACGATACCAAATTCATAACCAAAATCATATTTGAAGTATATAAGACCTGTATCTGGATCAACATGCTTCGTTCCTGCAAAGGAAAAACTACATTATGCACTACACAGAGAGAATTAAACATAAAACAATATATTTTAACACAAAACGTTGGGATATTTGCATGTTTTGTAAACTCGTAAACTCTTAAATATATTAGACGTATTAGTTTGATTTATAATTATCCGCGGTTGATTTGCGCATACAGTTTTGTTATATTATTATTTTACGTAAAAAAGATCAAATGGATATTAAAAATTTGATACAATTTAGACACTATTCATTAATTTTGAGCCTTCTTTTTAACTCTGGAATCATACTAATTAAAAGCAATGCCCAAAATGGTTTGTCCGCATCAAATCAAGTTACATAAGTCCGAGAGCAAAAAATATATTAAATAATTTTTTCACGAAGTGAAAAACATAATATGTTAATGAATATAATTTTCTTTACACGTGTTTATTAGCAAAATATAAGTATATGAGATGCTACGTTTGAAAACAAAAAAGTTTCTAAAATATAATCTAACTTTTTGGTTAACCTTCAATATTTTTAACTTGGTTTTTTTATAGCAAAATCATAACCAAATAATTCAATAATTGTTGAAAGAATTTAACTTTATAATGTTAAAATGACCTTTACCCTTTTTGCAAGCATTTATTTAATTTAATTATAAATTTATAGTTGTAAAACGAATATAAATTTATGAACTCGTAATTAATTTATGTGTTTGATATTACCGTATTGTGCAGCACGTGTTTCTTCACGATAAACTTGCGGATCGCTCTTCTTCTCAACAATAGCCTTTTCCGCATTCTTCTTATTAACATCGCTCATTATATCTGAGACAAATTGTTTCGTTTTGCTCTTAAACTTTTGCGTCATGCTGTCCATATGTTGAGAGGCAATCTGTGTGGCAGATGACTTAATAACCGCCTGAGGAGCGTATATGTACTCAGGTGGAGTGCCTGGCTGAATATTGTTATCTAATGAGGTGAATGGTGATTGAATTGGGGTAAATTTGCGTTCGCTGCTCGTCGGTACGCTAGATGCTCGGGCGTTGGATGGCGCTCGAACTTTTCTATATTGCGGCTGTTCGGTGGGTGTTGGAGTCCATAGACTTTTGATTCGCGTGCTCTCTACCTCGCTTTCATAGTCGCTTTCCCTAAATTCGCCGGGAATAAATTTCTTTGGTTTGATCAATGGCACGTGTTTTTGTGACTTAGTGACTCTCTGCTGTTCGTCTTGGGCGCCAAATTTAATGACTTTCGTCGTTTGTTGCACGCTGACAGTGCGTTGGCTATTCTCCGTCGATTCATTAAATTGCATAACGTTCGAGGTTTCAGTTTGAATAGCGTTGTGATATGGTTGACTCGTCGTCGATTTATAATATTGCACATGTTTCGGTGCTGGCGCATACGCAATTTCTGGAGGAGATCCAGGGCATATAACAATGGTTTTTTCTTGGATAATTTGTGGTTTAACAATAGGCGTCGGTCTAATAATGTGCGTAGTTTTTGGCAATGGCTTTATAATTTGTTCGAGTTGCACGTTTTTCACAACTTTTTCGATAGGTTCGAATTTCGGCGGGATATCGAATTTAGATGGAGGAGTTACTGGTCGCTCCGATTTTCTCACATGCGTTCCCTGTTTAAATACCGGCCGCACTGGTTTGTAGTGCCGTTCCTTATCGGATTTCCATATTGGCTGTATTCTACCATCATAATCGCTGTCATAATCACTTTCCTTAAATTCGCCTTTCACGAACTTGGAAGGACTAGGTGGGGGTGGTAGTCTAGGCCTTTCAGCCACTGGGCCGACATCAGGCTTGAATGGAAACGGTTCCAATTTCTCTTCTTTACATGGCTTACTCTCAATCGTCGAAACGCATGTTGTAATTGATGTAGGCGCAAGCTTCTAAAAACAGATAGTTAGACAAAAATTATTGCCAAGAAATTTATGTATATGTTGCTATGCTAAATAAGGATAAGTCGCATCAATAAATATACGGTAATCTTAAATAGAAAGCTATTTATATGTTAAAGCATCACACATGAACGCAAACATGATTAAATGCAGTGCAAACACATTTATGCAAACCTTCTTCAGTAAAGAGCTTGATGAAACATGTTTCTTATGATGAACCACTTTCGGGGTGACTGTTTTAATTGGTTGTTCAGGTGCCTTTATTTCTTGTGTTTTAACGCGCGACCATTGATTTACTTCCTTACTTGCTTGAAACTCCTCATATTTGCACTCGCTTTTAAACATCTTTTGCTCTTGCTGCATCATCAACGGTTCATCTGTATCAGCCATGTAGCCATCAACAACAAATTGTTTAGGTTTAGCTTTTGGTGAGGATACTTTTACTTTAGTATCCTTCACCACCGACTCGCGTTGGAGCGATTCTTGCATTTCATATGCTTTAAAAGTTTTTTGTGAATCAATTATAGGTTGTGGTCTTGTGGACTCTTGCATTTCATATGCTTTAAATGTTTTTTGTGAATCAATTATCGGTTGTGGTCTTGGAGCAGGTTGTTTTGGAGGTTCAACGTGTTTAAATCTAGGCTCATCGTTATCGCTTACATGCGGCTTCCATTTTGGTGTGAATCGCATTGCTTCAAAGTCACTTTCATAATCACTGTCAGTGAATTTACCTTTGATAAACTTGGATGGTGTTGGTGGTGGTGGTATTTTCTGTGCCTTCGGTTTAAGGGGATCGGCTGTAAATGGAAACGGTTCTAATTCGGGAGCTCTTTGCACTGGAATTTCAACTTCCACTTTAATTTCTTGTGGCTTCTGTGGCGGTGGAATAGTTCTAACAGCTCCGGGTAATTTTTTAGCTGGAATTTTATTTATTGATTTTGTAATGGTTTGCTCAACCTCTTCCACGTAAGATTGCTTTCTTGGTGGTGGCGGTTGTGCATAACCAATTTCGGGCGGCGTGCCTGGCTCTAAAATCACTTCATCGGTTATATCCTGAACAGAAACAGGCCGTATCATCATTTCTTGAGATGATTTCATCTCCTCGTGCCTTTTATATTCATATTCATGCGACTGGTGTGTTTCCACCGCTGTTGAAATAACAGGCTCTTTTATATTATAGCTATGAGAGACTTTAGCAATGTAATGAGGTACATTTGATGTATCCGAATAATCTATGCTTTGTTGTGATTGATGCTCTCCCTTTATTTGTTTTTCCGTCACTGTTGTGGTTACGCTAGTTTTAGTTGCTGGTGTCCACTTTTTCTCTAAGGTTGAATGCGTCGACCAAGTAGATTTCTTTGTAACTTCTTGTTGTGCGGGCGGCCATGATTTTTGCACGTTTGAATCGGATAATCTGCGCGCCCATGATTTTTCCATAGCTAAACCTTCCGTGCTTGGCTCAATCGAACCGTTAGATAATTCGGAGGTTGGCCGTGGGGACAGTTTCTCGCTAGGTAAAGGTGACAATAATGCATCAGTTGTTGTTTTTGTGTATGGTCCAACTGTTTCCGCTTTATAAAATTCAGCTGTGCCCGTATGACTAAAATCGCTAACTTTTGACTCATATTTTTCCACTTTCGTAGATGATTCAGTAAATAATTGTTGGGCATTAAATGTTGGTGCAATTTTAGGTGTCGGTAGAACTCTAACACCACCAAGCGGTGCTTCAATTAAGTTCTTATTGGATTCCTCAAGCTGTTTGACTTTTTCAGTAACATCTAATCGAGTTTTTACTGTTTCAGGTTTTGTGGTATAACAAATTTCTGGTGGGGGTTCAGGAACTAGCTCAAATTCCTCAAATGTTTGTTGTGTGTGTGATGTAGCGGATGAAGTGTAAAAGTCTGGCAATGGTTCGATTACTTGTAGAGGTTTAGCAAGGGCGGGGGGTTCTATATTAGTTTGTTCTGAAAGATCCATAAATTTAGTATAAACTTCTTTTTTAATTTGAGCAGGCTTCAAATCTTCTTTTATTTTAGGCATGTCAATCTCATTCATTTTTTTAATGAAAAAGTCTAACGATTGTTGTTTAGTAATGGAAGCGGTTTCAATGGATTCATTAGTGCTTGCTGGTTGTGGCACTTGTTCAATGACAGCTTGTTTTTCTTGTTTTTTTCCTTTAATCTCAAAATCTAACACAGGCTTTGTGTGTTCTAATGTTAATGTTTTAGTATCTTGCTTAATAACATTTTCAGTGTGAGTGCATATTTCAGATGTAACCGATTCGATTATCTCAGGCTTCAAAGTTTCTAAGCTTTCAGGAAGTAAAATGCGTTTCTTATCAATTTCAAAAGGCTTTGGTATTAATTCCAAATTCTTTTCTTCTGATGCAGCCTAGTATTGTATAAAATGATGGGTTAAGTGATTTAATGATGATTATTTGAAAAATAAAGTAAGAAGTAATTGATTAAGTATTGGAATAATACTCACCAAAGTTTCATGCTTTTGCACATCTTCAAATACAACTGTTTTAACGACTTCAACCATCGTATCTGGAGTAGGTTCAAATACAGCAATATCGGCAATACTTTGTGCTTCTCCACCTGAATTCACAGCACGCACCATATACTTTCCACTATAATTTAATTCGGCTAAAACTTGAATCAAAATAATAATTAAAAATCTGCACATTTATAATAACAATTATAATAGAACCTTTATCGATGATTAATGTTGAACAATTTCCAAGAAATTTTAATTGGAATTGTTTATTCAATGCTTCATCTATCGGTTTATTATCTTTAAACCAAGTGATAGTGGGTGTTGGCGTTCCAGTAACCTCCACTTCCATAATCATACGTTCACCTTTCTTTATAACCTGAGCTTGAAGACGACGTCCAAACACAGGTGGGAAACTTGTTTCTGCAATTTAAATTATTTGTTAAAACAAATAAGTATATAATGGTAATAAATCAACTTACTTCTTACGACCAAGTCTGCAGTGCTTATTGCTTTTCCCGCGTCATTAATTGCAGTGCACGTGTATCTACCAGCATCCTTTGTCGAAACTTTTTTCAATTCGATTTTAGCACAATTGTGGCCATAGGTAACGGTTGCATTATTCTCCGGCTTAAATTCAATACCATTCTTCATCCAGGTCACGGTTGGAGAAGGCTGGCCGTCTAAAATGCCTTCCAATATAACATCGGCTTCTTGATCAACTATTTTGCCAATAACTGGAGTTGTAAACTTCGGCGGTCTGACTTTTACATGATTTTTCTTAACTTCAACGTGTTCTATCTTTGGCAATGAATCAACTTCTTGACCTCCGATGGAATATTTCGTTACAGATGCTTCAGTTGTCACAGGTGGGTTATCGTTTTCTTTATGATATTCCATCTCTCTGTGACTTTCTTTAATTTCCGGCGCTCCTGCATTGATTTGCTTGAAATGCTTTTCATCTTGTGAATAAAACTTTTGCTCTTGCACTTGCGGCTGACTAGGATAGGCTGATGATGTTGATATTGTACTAGTATGGGATACAGATGACTGCACATTCACTTGTCTCTCCATGCTGAATAATGATTTTTGTTGCGTCTCACTTTGCCATTGGGTTGACGGCAGCATTTGCAATTCTTCTAATGCTTTTTCTTGCATGCCAACATCTCGTTCCGTTCTAATACTAAGAATTGCGCTACATGAATTTTTGCCAGCTTCATTTTCAGCTAAGCAAGTAATTTTTCCTTGCAAATTCCTATTAGATTCTGGTATGGATAACACTTGTCGATCTCCCGATGTAGATACCAAAAATAATTTACCTGATACGGGCGCATCATTAAACAACCAACGCACTTTTGGTGTAGGTTTTCCAACAACAATACATTCAAATTTAGTTGGCATATTTTCAGCAACGATTCGATCCGAAAATGTTTCTTTGAATGTGGGAGATATTTTTATTTCTTCGCGCGTTATCGGAGTTTCTTCGTTACGTAAAGTTTTAACAATTAATTGAGCAAAACATTTAGCATCGCCAGCCGAATTCGATGCTTTAACAGTGTAAACACCTCTATCTTCCGTTTTGACATTATTGATTTCTAACTTAACTATTCCTTCATTATCATGCGTTAATTTTATGCGCTCGTTACCAGTTATTGGAATATTATTCAAAAACCATTTTACTTGTGGGCGAGGATCTCCAGAAACAGTAGCATCTATAATTATATTTTCTCCTTCTGATACTAAAACATCAGATAGTAATTTATGGAATTTTGGCGCTGATCCAGACAACTCGGTTGCTTCTTGTATTTTTGTACCGGTCTTTGAGGGCATCACTGTTAAAGTAGCACGACTTGACGCTTCACCTGCTGAATTTAATGCGACTACTTTATACTCCCCTTTATCTTCTAACAATACGTCCTGTATAACCAACGAACAGCGATCGCCTTGAAAGAGTAATTGAAAATCGGACGACTCTTTGACAGGTTGCTCGTCGTGATACCAAATCACTTCTGGCTCCGGCTGCCCAACGATGACACAATCTAATCTGACGCGCTCGCCTTCACAGACGCTCAAACTTTTAAGAGGAACTTGAATCGACGGCTTAATTGGCTCTATGTCGCTTGCCATTTCAGAGTCAGATGTTTCTGCAGGTAGGCGTCCTTTCACAGTTACCGTGCATGTGCTTGAAATCTCGCCTGCTAAATTGGAGGCTGTTACGGAATATGTGCCAGCGTCTTTAGGGAAAGCTTCATTTATTATAAGTGTCGCATTTTGACCGTCGCGATAAAGCTGAAATTCAAAAGTATTTTTAGATTTGGAACGATTTCGTAAATGTATGTGTGTGTGATTCTATTTGTATAACTTTCTTTTCAAAAAACTGTACGCGATAAAAAAAACTACAATTAATATTAAATAGACGTAAAAAAGTTTATGCAAATATTGCCAAAATAATAAATAAATCATTCGGATTAAATTAAACAAAGCATTGGTTATTAATAATTTACTAAGTGACTCAGTGCGATAATAATAATTAAAGTTGATTACGTACAAAATACTTAAAAAAGCATTAATTATTTTTTTATTGTAAGTAAAGCAGAAAACTTTGACTTACTTTTAGTTCATGCGACTCTTTAACAGACTTGTCGTTGTGTGACCATGTTAGATTTGGTGGGGGCAGTCCAGAAACTTTACAATCTAATTTAATCTTCTGTCCTGCTCGGGCCATAACGTTGCACAAAGGCGTGACAAAGTTGGGATATTCCGTCGGCTCCAACGCTATAATCGCAAAAATATTTTATTTAATCATCAAATCATTTTAGGACTGTTACTTACGCATCACTGTTAGACTAGCAGTCGATTGTGTAATGCCAAGCTCATTGTATGCTTTACAGGTGTAATCAGCCTTATCTCCCAATTGAACACTTTCAAATCGTAGAATCGCTTCGCCATTGTTATAAGTAATTGTATAATCAGGATTATTGTCAATACATTCAACATTCTTATACCATTGCACGTTGGGGAGCGGATTACCATCCACTTTACATTCAAATTGAAAACTATCTCGTTCATTGACTAAAGCGGGTTCTAAATATTTTGTAAATGTAGGCGGTATGAGTTGTTCCTCCGGTTCATTTTCCTTTACAGTTAGTAATGCACTAGTTTCCGACGATCCAGCAGCATTGATTGCTTTGCATGCATAGCGCGCTGAATCTTCAGCGAATGTTTCTTCGATTGTCAGCGAACATAATCCTTGCTCGAATGTAGTTTGATAGTCGGGATTATTTTGAATAGGCATGCCATCTTTATACCATGTAACGATTGGTTGTGGCGTACCGGTAACTTGACAAATAAATGTGAATTTAGTGCCTTCTTGTATTATTTGATCATTTAAAGGTGACGTGAATGTGGGTGGAATGAATGCAGTTTCCATTGCTTTTTGTCGTTCCTCTTCTAATGCTTTTTCTTCGGCTTCTTTGATTGCTCGCTGTCGTCCTTCTTCAGCTGCTCGTTCTTCTTCCAACGCTTTCTGTCTAGCAGCTTCTTCGATTGCTCTTTGACGCTCCTCTTCAAGTGCTTTTTGCCTTGCTTCTTCTAAAGCTTTTTGTCTTGTTTCTTCTAAAGCTTTTTGTCGTTCCTCGTCAAGTGCTTTTTGTCTAGCCTCTTCCAAAACTCTTTGTCTTTCCACTTCTAGAGCTTGCAGTTTTGCCGCTTCAGCTCTTTGTCTTTCTTCTTCTAGAGCTTGCA
Organism: Adinopsis sp. GC000173; assembly: GCA_030264715.1. Lineage (NCBI taxonomy): Eukaryota > Metazoa > Arthropoda > Insecta > Coleoptera > Staphylinidae > Adinopsis > Adinopsis sp. GC000173. Next base: position 69 of record JARJDW010016818.1, on the reverse strand, counting down.
GTCTTGCTGCTTCAGCTCTTTGCCTCTCTTCTTCTAGAGCTTGCAGTCTTGCTGCTTCAGCTCTTTGCC
>JARJDW010016811.1:0-25008 GCA_030264715.1 Adinopsis sp. GC000173 | reverse complement strand
GCAGTCATCATTCCCTTGAAATACACATTTCTAACACAAAAAATTAACGCAATATCTCTCAATGTGATTAAGATTGCAACCAATATTTTCATTTTCATGACATCTCATTTACTATGCAAGTAGAAATATAGAAAATTATAGCAATCAATAATTCGACAACATTTTTAACAATCTCTCCATGATTTTTTACGTTTTGTATTGTTTCACGTAAAACAATATATTAAAGATTAGTGTCCCAGTGCGTCAAAAAGATTGAGACACACTGATTTAAAGCAGGGACGGACAGCCTTTTCTATATCACAGGTCGAAATTAAGGCTTAAAACTACTTGAGGGTCAAGCATGTTATTAAATGCGTAAATGTGAAAAGTTTTAATAAATACATATAAAAATAACTGAAAAAAGAAAAATTATTGTGAAATTCAATAATTTTTATACATATTTCTCATTTCTTCTACAAACCTTATAATCAAAATTTGAGAAATTACAATAAAAGAAACAATTTTCCGCTATTTGTTACAAATTTAACATGTTTAAATAATTTTTATCACAAATGTTTCCAGTATTTTTGAAAATTCTGATAGAAAATGCTTACATTTGCTTGAAAACTGTAAAAAAAAGGAAATTTCATTTTTTCCACACAGTTTTTATTAAGAATACAATTTCTACCAATATCTGTGCAAATTTTGATATTTGAAAAATTAGAATAAAAAATACAAAACAATTGTCTAAAAATTTCTAAATTTATATCTTTTGCTCTTTTTGATGCAAATTTGGCATTTGAAGCAAATTTTTACAAACATTTATGGAAATTATATCAGAAAATGTATGCATTTGATTAATTTTGTTAAAAATCGCTCAAAAAAAATACGAAATAACATTGCAAATTTTGTTGTTTGAAACATTGTAGTGAAAAACACAAATAATTCATAATTTGTACTTCTTGCGCTCTTTTGATACAATTTATGCATGTGTAAGTATATTTTTAAGCATTTTTACAAATCCTGTTAAGAAATATATGAATTTTAACTCATTTTGTCAAAACTCGCTCGAAAAATGTAAAAATTTGTACTTTTTATTACAAAACAGCGTCAATTAAAGCAATATTACTTATTTTGAATACAAAAACACAAAGCAAATTATTGCGGATTTTAAAGACCTCATATGAATCATTCCCTGCAGATTGTACACTGTTGATCTAACGAAAATACATTCCAACAATCACTCTATGTATGTGCGTTGTATTTACATATACGTAGAAGTAAGTTTGAGTGAATCATCAAAGTCGACGACACATTTAAAATTCATAATATGTTAATCTGGTTTTGTTCAATGAAAAGATTTCGCTTTGTGCAATTCGCATTTTTTAATTTATCGCTAGCTCGCATATAACCGCATTATACACAGTACACTCTTTTTTGATATATGTAAGTATGAGGGATGCGAGAAAACTAATTTGTCGACGAAATGCCCTCCGACAAATCGGTCCGGAACTTGGGTGTGACATGATCTGGCAATCTGCGTTAAAGAAATTACCGGCGCGCCGATCTTCTTCAAGTGGAAAGAAATTTTTGTTGCCTGATAAGCTGTACAGATAAACTCAGCAAGGTGTGCGCTTTTAAATAAAATCCACACGTGCTGATACTTGTAAAAAGCCATAATTTATTGCTCACCATTACTCTTTTCATATTAATAACATCATCCGCACGCTTTGAAGATGTGAGTATGTGTATGCGCGTGTGTGTTTGTGTGTGGATGTGTGCGCTCTTATACATGTGCATCTAAAACTTGCTTCCCAATTTTTATAGACGTTGCCGTGCTGATTTACCAAAATCACATCCAATTGAAGAAAGTCTAATTTATTGAAATTGTCGCACATCCCTTGACCGCACATATAGCAATTTCGTCGTCAATTCACACCATTAGGGCTTGATTTATCAAAATCAATTTACTATATACTGCTACTACTGGTGGCAACTTTTCAGATTCCCAAAACTATTTATAATTAACCGTCTGATTGATTGATTTGTTTGGCGCTTGAAAAAAATTAATTGTCTATAATTAGTGACTAATTTATTAGATGACTTGCTATTCGAAAGCAATTTAGGCGGTAAGAGAGTTTGGACGTAAAAATTATGAACTAATGTCAAAATATTCTCATATTACATTCGAATTAGCTGAATAATACGTGATGCCTTCAAATTTAAGCAATATCAATAGCGACGAGCGAGCAGACACGAAGCAACTTTGTGTAAAACTTTGAATGTATATCTCGTTTCTTGGCACAGTTTGCCACGACATGAATTACACAGCAAAGGCGCTAGCTTTTACCGCAACTGTCATTCTCCCTATTTGATAAAGACGAAACGCAAATGCAAGTCGAAGCCCTTTTGTATTACAATATACAAGCATATACATACATATATACATACGTATCTCATTCACCTACGATGATTACTAGTCTAGTCTCTTAAATAACCATGATATGTATCTATCTACTGATACTGATAAGTATTAATATGCAAATGAGTATTTTAAAAGCAATTGCTTTTTGGTGTTGTTATCGATGATGGGGGTTTCATAATATGGACCGGATATTATCAACCACCCTTACATCTCTCATCTACATACTATACATACAACGAAATAACGTTTTTCTACTACGTTCAATAATAGAAAATGAACGAACGTTTAGATGTATTCGTTGCCATTTTTTGCAATTTTCCATGTCAGAAACAATCTAGGAAAAGGGAAATTGTATCATCAGCTAGAAGTCATGTATGCAATAGCAACAGCACAGATAAGACGTCCTCGCATAATGTTATTGTTGCTTTCTTCTGCCATAATCAAAAACCTTATGAAGCAATCACGGAATTGAATAGGAAATTTTAAGCATTTATTAGAATTAGAAGAATTTATTTGCCTTTCAGCGAATTTGCTACGAACTCCACGTGCATGATCGTCGTTTCCCGTACTTTGTTCATCAGGAAACCAGCAAATAGAAGCAGTATAGGATAAAATACAGCAACACCGACACATTATGCTTCCTATCGGTCAATAGTCACACTACCTACTTATTTGCCCAAAAATTTATTTGTTAATAACAATTATTAATTACATTGTAAATTTTCTAATTTGTTGCTAGCACCTAATAAAGCAAATTTATTTCCGACAGAAGAATACAATATGTAAAATTAATTTCAACTTGCAGAATTTGCAGATTTTTAGCGCAAAAGATTGCTATTTTTGTTTATATAAGGGTATCTGTCGAAATAAAAAAGTAGTTTTTCGTAAAACTTGGAAAACATAAAATTTGAAATAAAAGAGAGTTTTGTAGCTATTACATCCAGTCATGTTGCGTTGCACATTGTTTTTTGGGTTTCCATGATCAGGCAAACAGGCGACGAAAGTAGTGGCGACAAATACATGTCGCTTCGGTCGTCTGACATCATCAGCAAATGGAATGAAATGAAATCGAAATGTGATAAGCAATTATCTACTTAGTTTGTTTATTTAATACTTGACAATTTTTTTGTTACAATTGCTTTCTCGTAATTGGTTTTTTATATGCTTATTTTAAAATTCATTAAATTACATCATTCCCGATCAATAATTTATTTTCATTTGAGTATTGAAATAATTAATTTCATATTTATTTAGCAAAATGATATAAAGAAAAATAATAATAGTATTTATTTTGGGCCAAATGGACAATATTAATTTATTATATTGGGACAAAATGTATAGTTTTTAAAACATCGAATTGTCTTCAGTATGAACGTAGTTATGAATTTTATACGACGTAAGGAATTTGTGGAATGAAAAGCACGTGGTCGGTAAGAGTTTGAGATAGTCTTTGTAGCAGGCGAACAGAGTTCAGCGCAAGTGTATAAAATTCTATAAAACGAGCGCCAATTTCAACAATATATTAATTAATTTATTGACGAAAAAAAATATTGTAGCGAAAATATATCCGGTCCTATTAGCGAAAATTGTAATTGATGCAAATTTAATGGAAAGCAAATAAACTATTGCACGGATAATTAAATTCCCAAATGGAAATTAAAAGAAAACATTACAGTTGTTTATTTTAACTGACTTGTATGGTTTATACGTTATTCAATTTAGCTCAATAAATGGAAACTAATTCAATAAATTTCCCTGATTTATTAAGTTACGCAAAACGTTAAGAGAGGAAAACACACACAAAAAAATTCATTTACCATTCAATTAAAGCCACATAAACATTGTGTGGTCGGGTAGCAAAACAAACATAGCATATATTATTCGAGAATTTATAATTGTATATTTTATTACATTATTTATCACAATATAATCAATATAAACTTTTATATAACAATATACATGTCAAAAATAAATATTAAGTCACTATTGTGTTTAAAATATCATCTATTATATAATATAATAAATAAATAAATATTGCTTTTTGAAGTAAAAACTAGATATAGGTATATTAAAATTATTTTTCTTACTAAATAAATGTGATATTGTTTTTGTTTTCAATTGATATGCAAATATTTGTCAGGTACAACAACCAAAATAATGTTTTTACTTCAAAATATAAAATTGTAAAATTGACTAGTCCCAAATTTACTATGTAATACTGCAACAAGAAGCTAAGTGCGCTTAATAACTATGTTTTTGGTGTGCATTCTACTGGCATTATACTAGAATTATGTATCATTATAAATTATCACACTTAAGGCAAAATAATATAGGCTTACAATACGCGTTAAACATTAAAATAATCTCTAAAAAATGTAAGAAAATTGACGTTTTCTTAAATTAATGTACAACATATAAAAACAATTCACACAACTTTAGAGTTCATCCAATGTTGTTGCATTAAACAGCGTTTTCTTGCATTTGCTGCAGACCAGAGCAGTAATGGAGCATTAATACTGAAAGCCCATGAATTTTTGCATCGGCCTGACCGAGGAGAAAAGCCAGCTTCGCCTTCTCCACTTCCGCATCCTCATGATTCATTTTCTTGCATAATTCAGCATGCTCATTTGTAACAGCATCAAACATATTTTTCAACTCTGCCATCTGAAAATATAAACAATTAATTGAATAAACCACTTGCAATCAATCCAAATACCATCAAATTGATCTTATCAACTTTTTCCTCCTGTGGAATGTTTGCATATAGCTGCCGGCCAGTTTCTCTCGCAGTTTCCATTAAATTTTCATCGGTGGCGCAGACTAATATTTGATCGAGTACACGTTGCACCGATTCGCTGGCTTCCTGTCCGCTTTGAATCTCTTCTAGAGCTGCAGGACAAAGAAGAAATGGGTTGATTGCGACTAAGGACTGCTTTCGGCTAGGTGTGCGTTGTGGTGAAGGTGGTAAGCTTCGCGATTGTGTTGATTGTATGTGCGATCCTAAAACATAATCATTTTGTGATAATGTATGAAAGGGTGTATGTGTGTGCTTTGTGCATTTACCTGGAATTGATAAATTATTAGCGCTATTTACGCGTTTCATCATTGATAAATTACTTGAAATATCCAAATTACCCTCCTCGTCCATTAAATTATCATCGCCTTCCACTGCGATAATCTCCTGCTGATGAGCATCGCTATCCCGAGCTTTATCACCGTGAATACAATCAGTAGACACCTGGCATTTCGCGATGCACTTTTTATGACAGCATAGACCGCAATCGCGACATTGCACCGCATCCTTCAACCATATCTAAAATCCAAGCATTCAATACAATTCATTACTGACAACAAAACTGTTATTATACCTTTTTTGTACAAAAGTCACAGTGGATAGATCGATGAAATTGCGTGCGAATGAAATCATGCTGGTTGATTTGTTTCGGATTTGTTTTCGGCTCGTGATCATTAACAGAAATCGAATTCTTACGCTTCATTTCCACCGTGTCGTCGTGATTCCAAACGAATGACAATAAAACATCGCCATAGCAAAAAACGTGCTCAAATCCGGAGTGTGAGAGTAATGGATGACTTTGATTATTCGGCGGCGTACTGTGCGGCGGCAGAAAGGAGTACGTGCGCGTGTAATGGCCCAATAATGAATTACAACAGGCGTTTAGTATTTCAGCGAGCGGAATGTTTGTGTATCCAAGCAGAATATCTTTATCGTTGGTCGTTCCCCAAATATTCACATTTAAATATTTACAATTTTCTTTCAAATTAAACGAATATTCTTCGTTGAAACCAATTATGGAGCTAATGGCCATTTCCTTGCTTTTGTAAATCTCCGTAAACTGTAACAAATCGGTTTCTTGGTTATCGGGATCGATCTGTTTTATTTCTGGCATTTCAGAAATAGAATGCTTTTTGTGTACGGTGAAATTGGTAGGTAAATGTTTGTAGTGTTGTGGAGTGCTTGGACAGCTCGGATTCGGCGTGCTCTTATTACTGCTGTCGTTCGAGTTACGCTCGACCGACGTTTTTCGTTTTCTCAGTGTAAAATTTCCAATTGTTTGAGCAAACTTAGACATGTTTTCGTTACTCGTCGAAATTAGCTTAGGAACTTTATCCGTTTTCAACTTTTCAATGCATTTAATCTTTTTGTTGCCTTCCAGTGGTTCTTCCGGCTTTTCGATGAGTACGAAACTATCCGGTTCCAATAAAGCATCGTCGTCGTTTATACTTATCGTTGGGGTTTTTTCATCAGTCTTTTCAAGTGTTTTATTTCTTAATATATAATTAGTGGCGTTTCGCTCTATTTTAATACTTATATTAACAGAATTTATTGATTTGATCACCTTGCCTATCTGTGAGATGTTTGTTACGTTCTTATTTTCTACGGCTAACACTACATCGCCCGGTTTCAAACCGGCGATTGCTGCCGGCGTCGACGGTGTAACGCTCTCAATCAACACCACATTTTGGTCTTGTTTGAATATGATACCTAATTGCTGTTGGCGCACTTTCATCATTGTGAGCTCTAACATCATCCACCAAGCATTCTCCTTTTGATATACACAAATAAATGGCAGCACATCGGCCGTAAACGTACAATAAACATTTCCTACATCTGGAGAGAGAGCTAAACGAGACACTTCGGCGCAGGACATTTCTAGTTGCCCTAAAGGTAGCATCTCATTTTCATCGGCATCCAACTGTCCTGGATCGGTCTTCATAAAGAATGGCTTGTAGCGTATTTTATAATTTGGCAAAGTGTGTTTTCGTTTAATCGCCTTCTTTATTTGATTCACGATGAGATTCGTTATATTCGATTGAAGCTGTCTGCCCTGGAAATGGGATTCGACACCAAGCTCGATCAGAGGCTCATTGTAGAAACTAAACGACCAATGTGTGTATGGACTTCGTGAAAATTGCAGTCTAGCTTCGCCACAAACGCGTTTAACTAAAATACAAAATATTTTTATAATTTATTGTCGATAAGTGCAAGTAAAAATATCATACCATTGATAGATAAATAAGCAGTCTTACTGAATTTCATTTTAGCATCAACTGATAATAAAAAATTTCCAGTATAATCTAATTTAATTGACAAATTTAAAGTATCAATATATTCTTCGTTCTTATCGAAGTTAATGCTTTCCAACGTAATATCCTTTATGTCAGGAAACTGCGACCCCAAATGCATGTCTCTTATCTAATAAACATTCAAATTAAATATTTTGTAATGTGTGATAATTATATACTACCGTAACAGCATCGAAAAATTTACCAATCGTTGTTTTCGTGAGCAACTCGTCGAATTCGACAGTCAATTTTCGATATAACCAGCTCTTAATTGCATCCGAATGTCGTAGCTCATGAAATAAAAATTGCATTAGCAGACTAATTGGCAGACTTGAACCAGTTACTTCATTGCCCTGCGATTCCAATTTCTTCTTCAACGCCTACGAATTTACTAATCAATTTACATTCTATTAACAATGCCATTAATTTCACTTACATCTGGAATGGTGTAGGCCTCCACATTCGCCTTCTTCGGATTCTCAACCATCGGGCTTTTATTGAAATATCTCACCAAAACATAGTATTGGAGAATTAGGGTCGAAACGATGCCGACGAGCACGGATGAGAAGATGATAGTTAACATATTTATTAAATCCATGTTTTTAATTCACTGTATGCAAGGTCAACACATTGTTAAATAGTTGGATGTTATGCAAAAGCGACAGCTGAACATTGTTTTTGCCTGCAGCTGGTTGACATATCCGAATGGCTCGTCGATACAAATACGCGAATTATTGATTAAGCGTCTAGCCATTTCACATGATTTCTTATTAGTTGTAAATAGTAAAATTGTTGGCCTTTAAAGCGATGTATTCGCGTAACACACAGGTAAAAATACCTCTACACTGTGTTAAATGGTTGCAAGGTGGTATATAGCAGCAGGCAGGCAGTTTATTGTTCGATCAAACTCGTTGGGAAAAAGAGGGGACTTTGTATGGGTGACTGTTCCCATGGCGACCTCCATTTCGGGCATTTAAATATTTCATTCTCATTCTCTGATGTTTATTTAATTTTCGCATTAATTCATTATAAACATTGTTTCTTTTCCATAATATACACTTTCACACATAATAATCTCTAATTATATCTATCGGAAAACTTTGCATGTCATATCATCACATGATAATTCTATTCGTCAACGTATAATTACGTAAAATGCGTTTAAAAATTATTAAACAGCAGAAAAGTTAATTGAGAAGGTAATTGTTATGTTATATGAAATCTCTTAAATATGGACATTTCGCCAAATTATTACTTCAGTCAATGGAATTCAATGTGTTTACTTCCGAACGTACGGAACATACAGTAAAGTTAATTATAATTTAAAAATTCTCTTTGCGATATTCCGTTGTTATACGCAAAATATTCTACTTTACTTGTGAATAAACAATGTATTATGCAATTTTGTTTTTAAATATTTAGATTATGAGCAAGTTCGTTAAAATTTGATCCTTTAATTAAACACAGTTTGTATTAATCACCACCAACATCATCATCTTTAAAACCATTATTTTAAAATTATCGCCAAGTTTACCGCAGCTTCCAAATCACTCACTAATTGAGTTATCCAAAATAAAAATTATTTCAGCTATATATTATAGTAAATTTGTTTCAAAAGAACAATATATTCCTACTTGAAAAATTCTGTTTGAGATATTCCGTCGTAATTCTAAATTGTTCTGTTCTTTTCAATTTAGGTAATAAACTAAAAACAATGTGTTAGTAATTTGATTTTTAAATGTTTTGACCACCATTTATGAACAAATTAGTTAAAATTTGCTTTTTTATAAACCACAACTCGCGTTTATTAAGCCATAAACGTATAGATTATTTCGCAAAACTTGCATAGATATAATGTGGTGTTTCTGTTAAAAAATTATTGCCATTTTTAGTGCAGTTTACTAACCATTTTTAATATAAAATTAAAACTTTATATTGTGCGTAGAAATTAATTTAGACAAGATACTCTAGCTAGAGCTGTTACGCAAAGTGTTTTACTTATATGCGTATAAATTACAAACTATTTGTTAGGCAATTTGTTTTAAACGTTTCAACCAAGATTGTGAACAAGTTAGTTAAAATTTGCTCCATTAATATACCACAGTTTGCGTTAATTAAAACATCTTTAATAATATGGTTTATGCGTTTTAACATAATTGCAAAATAAAACCCACCTTGCTAATCACTTATTTCCTATAAAAAAATACAAATTATTTCTTTTATTTAATGAATCAGAATTTAGTTAATTTATAAATTATACAATTAGCGTTAATGCAGACATCTTTATCTCGAATAAACTTGTATTGTAGTTTCTTTGTTCAAATTTTGCATATTTTCAAGTAGGGCAGATTTTGGTTCGCTTTGCTATTTGCGATAAAAAAAAACAAATTACAATGCTTCACATTGAATTAATTTACAGAATATATTCAATTGGCATACGCAATATGTTTTACTTATTTGTGAATAAGCCCAAACAATGTGTTATGCAATATTAGTTTTTAAATATTTTGACCAGCAAGTTAGTTTACTCCATTAATCAACCACAATTTGCAATAATCAAAACATCTTTATCGAAAAAAACTTAAATAATTATAATGTGGTTTCTCTGTTTTAAAATTATTGCTAAGTTTTCGTTGTTTGCTGGTCACTCGGTTTGTTATTTTCGACAAAAATACAAATTATTTCATATTGTATTAATTTAGAAATAATTTAAATATTTATGAAATTTGTTATCAGTGTTGTTTGCAATAAAAAGTAACCGTTAAAAAGTAATTGTATATTTGTCTGAAATGAACCTATTGCTACTATTTCTAACTTATTATTATTATAATTTAATAATTATAGAGTGTAAAAGTAATGTCTGCAAAACATTTCTCGGCTACTACATTAAACCGATCAGTAAGCAGTGTTGGTATAATCCCGATTTCGATCAAGATTTTGTAAGTTACAAAATATAAACTACGTCCAATGAAGCGTATTTTATAATAAATATTTTAGCCATTACTTGTTGAACAACACAATTACACCCTAGGAACCTATAACGTAACTACAGATGATGGATACATTTTGAAGGTATTTCGACTGCCGAGAACAGATAATCGAAGAGGTGTAGTATTTTTGCAACATCCTGTGACTTCCACGGCGTCCATTTGGGTTGATAAGGGCAACCGCTCATTAGGTATGAAATAATTTTAGAGAAATTGCATTCTAATGTAATTGTTATTGTAGGTTATATTCTATATAGAGAAGGATACGATGTTTGGATGGGTAATTTTCGTGGCAACTATTATTCGAGACAACATATCACTTTAGATCCACGTACAAATGAATTTTGGAATTTCAGGTGGGTGTTACATTATAAAACTATTATCATTCGTAATAATTAATACCTTGGAAAGTTTATAAAATTTTAATGTACAAGGATTTATTGATGTTTGATATTTCAATTTTTTATTCCATAAACTATACTTAATGTATACTATTCTAATATTTACCAAGCCATCAATTCACAGATTAAAGTTTTGCTTTATCATTTATTAAAAGTAAAGTTTTAAATGATTGCCATTAGATAGTTGATAAATTGATAATCGAAGCTTTGACTTTGAAAACTATTCTCATAATTTTAAAATTAACTTCACTTCATAGATACAATAATATTGATATTTTATTTTATGAATCATATTAATTATTACTGCAACAATTTCGCTTATAAAGCACACGGGAAGCCAACTTGAATTGAACACTTTATTCTAATAAGAATTTACCATACATCACATTCAACAAAAATATTGGCGAAAAGTATGCATAAACATTTTAGTGTTCAAAGTTGCTACCAATTTCTGAATAAATATTTCACTTAAGCTACTGAATTGTTTCTGATTTACTTTGGTAAATATGGTTTTCATTTAGTCTCCATCTAAAAAACCTGGCAAGCAAGAAGACAAATTTTGCGATTTTTATAATTAGCGGATCAAAGAAAATTAGTCCTGTTTTTTTTTAAGGAAAACTTTAAAGGTAGACCGGGTTTATAAAAATAAAGCGGAAACAACTCAGACAAATATTTGTGGAGTCAGAAATACTACGTATTATAATAAAAAATATTTTAAAAACATCAATTATTTGCCCTAAAGAATGCTAGGTTATTTAAAACATATAAAGTAAATAAGAAAACGTAATAAAATATACTTTAAGCCAATAATTTTTATTTGATTAAAAATTTTAAGTTACAAAAGAGTTGTGCGTTTTAAAATCGTTCCCTCGAAGTTGGTTTACCTACCCTATACATACGTAAAAATTAATCAAATGATAAGAATGAATAGAATATATAATTTATAAACCTTTTAAGCACCGTTTTATCAAATTGATCGCATTTAAATTGTTTAGTTTCGGATTAGAACTTATTAATTAATTCTATTTTTGGTTCTACATAATCAATACGCATACAACGCTAGCTATTCTATCAAAAACGTTAAATCGCTTCTAAAATTAAATTAGTTTTCATGAACATGGAATATCTGATATCCCAGCGCAAGTAGAATTTATCATACGCGAAACGCGTGTTGACAAAATTGCATTCGTTGGACATTCGATGGGAAGTCAAGCTGCTGTTATCTACGCATCACTACTACCCGAACATGCGTCGAAATATATCAACATATTCATATTACATTCACCACCAATCAGCTTCAATCACGCAACGTCACCTTTACTAAAGCTGGCAGCGTTTGGGAAATTAGCTTATGTATTATTTACACCCACAGGTTAAATTTCTTATTAATTATTGGGACTTTTTCTGTGTTAAGAAAGCAGCATTGAAGAGCCATGAAATGGAGGTATTACCACGCAATGCAGTGATGAAACATTTAACAAAATATTGTAATATGAATCCAATTGGAATTCAAATTTGCGCGCAAAGCTTGAATAACATGTATGGTAACGATTGGGATAATGTGGATCCGGTAAATTGAATGTTATATTTTGATGAAAAATAATTAATAGTATACCTAGGAGTTAATACCGATCGCATTCTCGCAACAACCTGCCGGATTATCTATGAAAACGCTTTATCATTATGGACAAATGGTTACTTCAAAGCGTTTTGCATATTTTGATCATGGGAAAAAACTAAATAAGAGATATTATCGCTCGCCTACACCACCAGACTATCCTCTGGACAAAATTAATGCTAGAATGGTAGTATTAGCCGGCACTGTTGATACTGTAGTGAATATTGAAGTAAGTTAATTTTCTAAATTTGAATGTAATCCTTAACTTTCTAACAATGTTTATTTGTAGTAATCCCTAATTTAGTTGAACTAAATTTAAACACACTTCTAGGTGGATAATAAATTAGAACTAGAATTAATGACTACAGGGTGTCACTTTTTACATGATCAGTAATCAATCGGCTTAAACATACAAACATTATTTTTAGAGCACCAGGAAACGTATATATATATTCCATTTCAATTAATGTGCTTTGCGAAACATTTTGTTAAGGCAGTCAATACAACATTCGACATAGAACGTAGATTTCTATCCAAGAAAATTACCATCATTACAACGCACCTAGTATTTTAATTAAAATTCGCCAGTATTTTTGTACAAAATACTATTTGTTTCTTTAAAATGATATAGGGAATGATAATTTACGTACAGTATCACTGTATTTTTATCACTCGACATAAAGAATAAATTAATCGAACATATAACATGACGGGCTTAGAATTGAAGTAAATCAAGTCATTAAAATTTACTTATCGACTGCATTGAAAAATATTTTTTACAATAGAAAACAATTTTATCTCAACATAAATTGAAAATGGACTTCATTCCCCACATTCCGAGTCTTTAATATGTTCGAAAACTTAAATCAAGAATTGATTTTTGCGATTTACATGAATATGAAACCTTTTCAAATAGAAACAAAATTTAGTTTATGAGTAATTCCGCTACAGGCTTTACACCATTAAAATATACAATTAATCTAACTAATCCAATTCTTAATTTATAATAAACAGAGTTTCATAATTAATATTGTTTTAATTTTTAGGATATCAGGCATTTTGTAGATCAAGTGAAGCAAAATCCGAATGCAACAATTGAACTGATTGAAATACCAAATGCAAATCATATAGATTTTGCATATTCAAAAAACATCGCATCAATGATCTTCCAACCGACTTTGAAGCGTATTAATAAAGTTTTCGGTTAATTAGCGACTGAATATAAATATAATCATTACCCCATTTCACTCCGCTGTTTTCCTATTACAATTTGCTAGCGTCTTTCTTCTACATTAACGGCAACATCTCACCTCCTTGTTTTTCTTTGCGAACTTCCTACGTATGGAGATGGTTGCGTGTTGAATGTAGGAGCGTAGCGTATACTTCACGATCGATTATCTTCTATTCAGTGTTACTACAGCTCATGTTTAATTTAAATCCATTTTGTGTTCAAATTAATAATTCAAAGTCAATTATCGAAATAAAAATGTTTAAATTTGCTCTGAACGTACGAAAATTTATGAAGAAGCTTTAAAGTAATCAAATCTGGGCTTATTTTGAAAGGAAATAATAAATCGAACATTTTAGTATAAGTAATATTTATTTTTCAGTAGAGGGTGTATTGAAGTAATTTCAAATTTTCAATATAAGTACGGAATTGTACATTTTTTTAACAAAACAAAAATAATAATAAAACTAAAAACAGTTTTGAATTTTTGAAAATTGTAACAACGTAAATTATTGCCTTCCTTATTTCATCAGTTTGTTTTTTTCTCTTGCATCTCGACTAAATAATTAAATAACTAGGTAGAAAAAATTGATAAATAACAAAAATAAGTTAGCTATATACACGCACGCATAAATTACATACCAATTGCATCATCTTATCGCGGTCGTATCAAAATTTAAGTTCTAAAACAATTTTTACATCTTTCACCTCATTTGATTAGATTTAATTTTTGGTTGTTAATAATACAATTAATTAACCAGGCTAATATGTTTTTTTGTGTTTAAAGCAATAATGAAGCCTGAATGATTATTATTATTATTAAATACAATCCCTATTGGTACATAAAATATAGTATTTTATCTGTTTAGTTTCGAAACAAATCACAAGTAGAATTAACAAATATTACAATTAGTATAGAGATGCATTTCACCGTGAAGCAGTTATTAAGATTTACTTCAAAAATAAATTATATGACACATTTTTGAATGTTTAAATAACCGCTTATATTTGAAATGCATTCATATTTTTCCTAAAATGCGCATAGAAGGTACATCATTACATTGTTTTCACCTAGAATTTACCTCAATGATGAATGCAGAGAACTCATTGCACTCATTGAACTTACGTTCGTATTCATAGTGCTTAAATTCAATTTCTCTAATTCCTCCTCGACTTGATTGCTGCGCAATTCTTGTATTGTATATAAAAATTTGTTCCACTCGTCGTGTCTAGGAAGCGCAAAATTCTGCACAATAAAAATCAACAATTTGTAACATTTTAATTATGACATTTTGTAATGATTCATACCTCCGCTACATCGTACACCCATATTTTACCATTAATATCACCGACGGTCAGATGCAAACCGGAAGGCGTCCATGACACTTTGTTGAGAGCTGGATTGCCTTCGAGAACTAATCCAGCTGCTGGCACTTCGGTATCCTGATTCAAATTCCACAAATCCAAGCGGCCGCCGCAGTCTACAGCAGCGAATAAAGCTGGATGCATCGGTGACCAAGCCACATCCATAACGTAATCACCATTATCTTCAAATGAGTAAACTGGCTTCGTGTCCTGTTAATTAAAAATGGTTGCTCATTTAATTCTCAGCAGCAGTTAAAAAATAATTGCATTATTAATATTCTAATATATTACAAGCTACAATATGTTAGTTTTACAAATACAAAATAATAGCAAACCAATTAGCTAACCTTTAAACTCCACAATTTGATGGTCCAATCGAATGAAGAGGTTAAAAACATATGTGAAAAATCTATGCCACCTTGCACTGCATTAATACTAATACCAGCGATAGGTCCTTGATGACCATCGTAGGTATCTGTAATGCCAGCTTTGGTGCCATGTCGGCAAGCTGAAAATGCAGCACCTTCTTCACTACCTATAACAAAATTATTAACATCGGAATGTGGAAAGTCTAGGCAAGTCGCAGCGACGGAACGTGATTGACTGCGTTGCAATTCCATCGTTTCTTGCGGTTGCGTTAACATATCTAACGACCAAGAGCACAGCCTTCCATCAGTTGATATAGTTATCAGATTATGAGCATTCTGTGTACCCACTACGTGCATACAATAAACTGGATGCTAAAATTATACATGAGTTAGTTAATTGTTTATCAAACTATGTGGATATCCCGTAATTACCGTGTGGGCGGATGCAGACAACGGTGTTCGTTTGATTGGAGTTCGTTTCTGCACACGATTATCCCACATAACAATTTGGCCTGAATATGTGCCACCTAGGATGAGGTTCGGATGGAATTTCGCGAACTTCGTACTCACTACAGCACTCTGGCAATGGAATATATATTCGGGAGTAGTCTTCTTGAATTTGGTATTCCAAATCAGCACTACTCCATCGGGATCGTTCGGAGATTCGTCGTTGCTATTGTAAGATGCGAGTAAAAGTTCCGGATACTGCGGCGACCAATCCATTGATGTTACGGCTCGATTCTTTGACCATCGCTCATCAAAGAACCAACGATTTAATGATATACGTTGATGTGATTTTTCATCTCTACAAGGTGAAGCTTATTACTATTAAATATGGGATAATATAATTAAATACATACATTCCCTCTTCACCACTTTTTCCGCTGTAATCCGCGTAAATGTCGACAGATTCGCCAAGTGCGCGTTCCATAATCCTACCGGCCCGATCGATGAACTTTTGGAAATTTTCGGAAAGGATGACGGTTTGCTTCTCATCTTCACTAAGCTCCCGAACTGCAAAACGAATAATTGTTTTAAAAATTTCTTTTATATTCGATAAACTATGACTTACTTTCTTTAGCTTCTGCTTTCTGTTGGACTTGCTCAACTGCTGTGACCGCTGGCTGGACTTCCTTGACTTGCGGCAGACCATGGGGTAGAATTCCTGGCGGTAGTTTGCTCCCAAAACCTCCCAAATGCGGTAGACTGCCCTCCTCATCCTCACCTTGCGGGTCGTCATACGTCAAAACTGTGGTGAATAAGCTGTCCGTTCTCACATCATACACACACAACACATACACGCATACGCAATACATTTCCTATACTCATTTTAGGGTTATAGAAGCTACCAAAAATTACCCAACAAAAATTTAGACTGAACGGGGGCAGAAGATAAATTGTTTCATGATGCTCAGCGCGCAAGTGCTTCCATCAAAATAATATTGTACATACAGGATCATCATCAATTTTGCAGCAATAAGTAAATTATTAATTTAATGTTAATAATTATTGATGCAAAATTTAATAATAAAATAAGAATAGCGCTAAAGCGTGCCATGCCAGATAAATAAATAAATCTGTTTAAAAAATAGTACTGTATTTTTTAAGGGATATATCGTTGTATGTTTTTTTTGTTTTGATTGTTCAATGTACCTTTTTGGTAACATTCACGCGTTCTCAAGCATTCATTACCAACTATTTATTTTGATTAATATTGAATTAATTAGAATACACCTCATGCATACACAAAAACAAATTAATAAGAGACAAACAGACGAAGACGACGTTTTGCGTGTTTTTGTGCAAAATGTACTTTTTGGATTAATTATTAAATTGTTTATTGATTGATTGATGTATAATAAATAAAAATTTATATATATTTGAATGTAAATGAAGCGAGCTACATTAAAAACTACAATACTGTAGTAGTAGGTAGTGTGTGTTACTAAAAAGCGTGCGTGCGATGTAACAACAAATAATAAATTTGAAAAAAAAATAATAAAATTTTATCAATATAAACATTTTCTAATAAAGTGTGCGAAGAAGATATAAAATATGAGGAGGTTCCGAAAAACCACCTACCTGTGAACTCGTCCTCCCATTCTAAACCCGGATTTAGATTGTATTCGTCTTGAGAAGGGAAAAGAACAATTGTATCAGTAGGGATTTGGATTAAAAAATTTGTGTTTTTGTTTTTAAACAACAAATAAAAAAACAAATACAAATACTAACAAAAATACAACAAAAATTGATTAATGATGAGAGGTTTTCCTTAATTTCACTGTGGCTGCACCAATTTTGAATTTCGATTTGATTAAATCAGTAATAATTTTGATCTTTTATTATAAAGAAAATAAGCTAGTGAGTTTATTGTGTTAAATTAGTTTTAAAATTACTAGTTTCTTAGAAAGTAATAAAAATAAATTATTATTACGCCCATTTTCAAAATTGAAGCGCATATAAAGTATATACAATGCAGTACAGAGTTTATTCAATGCAAATGAATTCGTATTCTCAACCACATATTTTAACACTTCCTTGAATTTTTAATTAACTAGATGCATAATTGTTATTATTATTATAATAATGATACTTCTAATTTAACACAAAACCTCTTTATCACACACAAATTAAATGATAGAAAAAAGTATAGACCAGTATAGAAACCATGCAATAATAATCAAAATAAAAACCATCCCTTCCTTGTCAGCAACGCAACACCGTAAAATAATTGACAGAGAACATAATTTTGCATGATATTTGAAGCCACATATGACGCACCAACGAATACCCAACAGTAACTACAAATATCTATGCCATCTATAGCTTCAAACCCAACACAAAATTACCTAATCCAAGTAAAGCATAGTTAGTTAACGATAAGTTATTGATTAGTAGTTAGTGTCTATAAAAACCAAAGTAAAATAGCGCACGTGTTAATAAATAAAAAAAAGTAATTGAAGAAATAATTGTGCAATGTAAAGAAAGAAACAACACGTCATTTTTATGTAAATGAAAGCATTGAACTACATCTCACGCATCAATTCATCAAAAAATTCCGTTTTGATTTATTATTCATTAATAAAATAATCGTTTTGCTTTTAGAAAAAAAATAATAATAATTTGTAATACGTTTGTACTCAAAGAAAGTGATTAATGAGGAGTATGCATTAAGCAAAATTAAATTTACGTAAAATAAAAAAGAATAAATCGAAATTAAAATCATAAACTTACCGTAGTAATCGGTTGCATGAGCTAGGAAAGGAAAGGAAGAAAAAACATTATTTTAAATAATCGTTTTCACAAAACACTAGACAATATTGCTTAAAAATAAAACAATTAAACTAAAAAAAAATCATAAATTTACCTACTAATAAAAATGAATGAATGAGTAAATACACAGGAAATTTCTTTTTACTACCAATAAAACTTAATTGCTAATTAAAAACTAAATTAACTATCAACTCAAAATAATAAGAAAAGGAAACCTACATATTTAATTTATTATAAGTGTGTTTTAATATCAATGAGAAGTGCTCATACTATACTATAAGTATTTTGAAAACTATAAACTAAATGGCACATTTACATCTAGCAAACCCTCTTCTAATTTAAAATAATATAATTACGTCATTGTGTATAAATAAATATTGGATGGATATTTTTCAACCAATTTTATGCGCGGAAATCTAACACTAATTGCTCTAATTTCCGGCTTTACAAGCAAAGATTTATTTCTGGGAATGTTTCAAACAATGTATCAACGTACATATTTCATAAAATAAATTATAAACCAAGTACGAAAAGTCGTAAGAGTGACTATGCAATTTTGCTTGGTGTCCCAGTTTTAAAAGAAACATTGATTTTGGCACAGATTGTAAAATTGGTGCATTTAATTCTTATAGCTGACAAAATCCTTATAGTATTTTATCTTGTGGGAAATTTATAATAAATCAAATCAAAATTGGAGATATTTATATTTTATCGCGATTTATGTGATTTACTTCCTATTCTACTGCCAAAATAATAAAGTGCAAATTATAGGTGATAGAAAGCATGCATTCGTATTGTATTTATGTTGGTTATTATTCGTTTTGTACATGTAAAGGCGACATTAACTCTACCTTTCCTTGGCCTCCACCAATCCTCCATGTAGCCTTTAAGTGGGGAGGAAGATGAAGAAGATCCTTGTTAGCAACAATAATCACAAAAGTCACTTATACATTGAACTTTTTTTAGTGGAAACATCAAAAATAAATGAATAAATTGATTGTTAATAGACAGGACAAAACAACTAATCATAATAAAAGGTGTGCGAAAAGAAATAAAATATAGGCTGAGTGTTGAAAACACGACACAGGTGACAACTTCCACTAAAAATAGCTTCTTTTTATCTTTTCACATATTGCACGCGTTTAGAGCAAAAAAATTTGTACAAGAGATAGGAATGAATGATTATCAACAAATTAGTTGGTAACTGTATACTTGATTATTAATGAAATGCGCAGCCTGATTAAAAATATTTTAGTTAGAATGGTTAATTACTCACACTTGCCCAAAATTGTAGATCCAAAAATTCCTAAATAATGCAGCATTAATAAAATATCAAGTTATAATCAACAATATTATGCTAATGAACTAGTATTTGCGATTGATATCCAATTGTTTGGCCGAAAACGTGGTGCATAAAACATTTTTAATCAGACAAACACATCTAAATAAAATTAAATTAAAAAAATGGCATTAGAAGGAAGCAAACTTAAATAAAATAAAAATAAATTAGTGCAGCCAACAAAATAATGAAAATAGAGTTGAAGCTAATTGATTTTTAATAAAATTGAATAAAAAATAAAATAAAAGAATAAAAAGGTGTAGAAATTAAAACAGTAACATTAATTTTATTATGTAAGTTTCCTTGAATTGATGTCAATTTTGCTAGAATAAATTTTGATTTATGGTAATAGTTCCAACTATTTGTTTTTGGATACTAGTGGGTAAATAAATGATTCGACTTACCGTCCCGTTCATGGCCAGAGGCTGTCGTTTGTGTCTGTTTCGTGTACTGCACAGTTTCCTTCGGCGGGATATTTGTAGTTTGCACTTGATGGAGACTTAAGAATGGAAGCTTCCTTTTCCCTCCAGCCACACTAAAAAAACAAAACAAATCAACATGCATTACTAATTTAAAGACGGCAATCAAACAGTGGCGAGACTGAATTCATATTTTCTAACCGTACAATTTTTCATTTATGTGATAGAAAAAGAAAAGACATAATAAACATCTTAAATCTTAATCCATTGCTTAAAGGTAATATTAAAATGCGAATTCTTAGGTAAAAAGCGAATGCAATCGCCTTCTAGAATCAAAGTTCACAAAATGAGATTTTTGGTGCATCCTGTCAAGATTCAAGAATTGGAAGTGGATGTCTTATAGGATCTGAAAGCTGACTAGCCTTTGATCTCCATACGCACATTGTGTACATGACAATAATCCATTCAATTCTTTTGCTATTTTTTATGAAATCAATACGAATGCATACTCAAAATACTGATGTAACAATGCGCATTTCATAATTATTTTAATTATATACCAACTTGTTGCCCAAATTTTAGATAAAATCTTGTAATTCAAATGTTACGGACTATTTCCAGAAACGATTAACTCTTATTCCGCAAATTGTTAACAAGATTTGTAGATTTATCTTCAAACCGGATTGCCATTATGTACATATTGATTTTCCATTAAGATTATAAATTGTTATGACAATCGGCAAGTTTTCCGTAATGTACAAGCTAAAGCCAATCTAGAATACCTCAAATTCTGCAACTATAAATATGGTGCATAATAAAATAGGTTCACGCTGGTTTGCTACGTAAAATTTCTAATCAAGCTCTTTAAAAATGAATATTTGATAATTATCTAAAAAATGTTGTATGTAGACAAATGACCTCATAGTTTAATTTAAGCAATCATTATCGGGACAGTAATTTTCCCAGATTTAGCTCAATTACGCAGTAAAATTCTCTCGTCAAATAAAAATATCGATTGATTGCATCTTGGCTGTACGCTTTACAGAAATATATGTATTTCAACTGTTTCCAAACCAATTGATTAGAACATAATAGGTTAAACCACAAAATTACTACAAATGAGAATAGATATTGTAATTAATCACTCTAAGGAATTAGAATAACATTTTAATTGCTTGTTATGAATATTGAAATATTTAAATTAGATTTAAACTTATTATCACTGTGTATTGTAAAAGAAAATATTATAAAATATGAAAGCATATTGCAAGGTGGCTAAATATATGTTTTTCACCTCAATTAGTTCAGGATCAGTTGCGAGAAATACTATTTTTCATATAAAGCTATAAACAAGACCGTTATTTCAACAAAACGTACTTATTAGGTAAACTATTGGGTTGTAGTGAAGAATCTGGCGTGTGATTAATACTATGATCAGGCGTTAATGAATTGATCGTTGATAAACTAGATAGTACATCCGAGACAGGCGCAACCCCCAGCGATGTGAGCATTTCATCCAATTCGCGTCGTTCCAAACTGCCGCCGACCCGATTCGCAGCCTCCTCACATTCCTTCAGCTGTTTTTCACGCGTTCGACGATCCTTCTCCTCTCGCAACGCCTGTAATTTCGCTTTTTTGCGTTCCAACTCTGCTTTGCGATCCGACATCGTTGACTTCATTATAAATCTGCAAAACGTGCATTTATTTATAATCAGATCATGCGTTAGGTACAGTTTGATGATTCATGCTGGAAGTTTGCATCGATTTGTCTACCAATGGGGGAAAACGTAAATGTCGCACACGTTTCACACGAAATTAACTAATCGATTCATTTCGAAAACACTTACAGATCAATTAAATGATATGTAATTAACAATGATGAGAATTTTTTACAGGTGTAACGTCTGAACACTTGCAAAACGGATAAATGTATGAAATTGATGATTGAAAATGGTGTACGTACCTATTCTATATGTTGCTAATGTCTACAAACTAAGTAATCTTATAATTATATTACAATGCCGGTGTATTGCTAATATTTTACGACGCCCGACGAATACGACCACCATTACCTTTATTCACAGACTACATTACATCTTGGTGACGTAATTTGGTTCGCATACTGTCTCATGTGAAGCTGGCTTTGTATTGATTTTTTTTAAAGGAAATTGTATTTTATTCAAATAATCACCCCGTTCTAGTTTGATGTTAACAACCGATTAATTTTCAAAACGTCTATAAATTTATTATTTATTTTAACAACAATTTTTATATTTATGATAGGTATGCAACTTTATTAACAGACATAATTCAGTTTCATCTGATCTAAAATGATGTAGTCAAGATGAAGTGGGCGATTGGATTGTGGCGCCTCCAAACTAATTTCTGTGAATTATTCAATTGTAATTGTTTTCAAAATTTGTAAATAAAATAATATAAATTAAAATAGGAAGTAATTAATAGTGAACAGTGATATAATATTAAATAGGATTTAATTAATGCATCGAATAAGATATTGTTATCATCAATCAATTACAAAAAGTAAGTCCATCATTTATTTTTGAATGTTTTGCATTTTTGACTTTGTATGTATGCTATATGTTTGTAGTTGATTTAAAGAATTAAAATAATTGATATATGTTTCATTTATTTTGTTTAATACAAAATCCGTAGAAATTATTTTAAACTTTATGTTAGCGCACGTACGTTCACATCGTTTAACGCTTAACATTTCTGCATTTTGATACTCTCTCAACTCCCAGAACTCCCATGCTTTCTAACCTCTATATTGGTTACTCAAAATGAAAGTTAAAGTGATTAGCCGTAATCCAGATCATTATTTACGAGAAACAAAATTGGAAATTCATAAACGTAAGTAATTTGCTTACTATAAAACAGTTTACTACATGAAGTAGCTTTATAGAGCCGAGAAATTATGATCCAAACTTGCATCCATTACAATCAGCCAGAGAATACGTCCGTGCATTAAATGTAACAAAGTTGGATCGTCTATTTGCTAAACCATTTCTTGGTAGCTTAGATGGTCACAAAGATGCGATATCGTGCGTTACAAAGCATCCAACACGCTTATCCGTCCTGCTCAGCGGCGCTTATGACGGTGAGGTACGCGTCTGGGACGTTCCACAAAAACGCTGCATACGTGAGTTCTTTGCACATGATGGGGTTGTTAGAGATGCAGCTTATACGATGGATGGTCGGCAATTTCTAACAATTGGCGCTGATAACACGATCAAAACATGGAGTTCAACTGCACCACAGTTTGGCGAAGACGAGGAGCCGATAAATACAATCATTAGTAAGAATCGTTTGGCGAACATATCGATGTGCAGAAAGAAAGACCGTTATGCGACATGTGGGGAGGGTTGCCAGCTGTGGGAGATGTCGAGAAACAATCCGATTAAGATTTTCAATTGGGGTGTAGACACTGTGCATTCCGTTACTTTCAATCCCATTCAACATGATTTACTTGGATCGTGCGGAGAGGATAATAGTATTATTTTATACGATACTCGAGCTAAAGGAACGTTAAGGAAGGTTATCATGACCTTGAGGCCCAATAAGTTGGTATGGAATCCTATGGAGGCATATATGTTTACAGTAGCTAATGAAGACTATAAGTATGAAATTAGTTATTCTTAAAATACATTTAATTTTCAAATTATCTTTGTAGCTTATACACATATGATATGCGACATTTAACACATCCGATGACTATGTACAAGGACCACGTTGCAGCTGTCATAGATGTCGATTATGCACCAACCGGTAAGGAATTTGTCAGCGGCGGCTACGATAAAACAATTCGTATTTTCGAAGTGGAAAAGGAACGTTCACGTGAAGTGTATTACACACAACGGATGCAACGTCTAACATGCGTTCAATGGACACTGGATAACAAGTACATTTTGTGTGGTTCCGATGAGATGAATCTTCGCATATGGAAAGCGCGAGCGTCTGAGAAACTTGGACCAGTAAATATTTCATAGTCAACGTAAATAAGATGTTTATCAATTTGTTTGTTGTAGCTGAAACACCGCGAAAAGGCTGCGTTGAATTATGCAGAAACACTTAAGACGAAATATGCAATGCATCCTCAAATTAAGCGTATTGCTCGTCATCGACATGTACCCAAATTTATTTATAATCTTAAAAATGAGCATAGTATAATAGAGCAGAAGTTGAGACGTAAGGAACAAAATCGTAAGAAACATGCTCCTAAAGGAAAAAAAGTGCATTCGGTTCCAGAAATTCAAAAACATGTTGTAGATGTGAAATACTAATTTACATACTAGATTTATGGTAAGTATTGTAAAAATTGACATTATTTACATCTAATATTATATTTGTTATAACTTTTATTATTAAAAGTCTCTTTTGAAATAATTTTGTTTTCATGACACACACTGCATAGTTGTATGAGAAAGTGATAACAAACTTTAATATTTAAACAAAATGTATGTTGAGGTAAATGAAGTAAACTAATATTGAATTAACTGAATT
>JARJDW010016805.1:0-11728 GCA_030264715.1 Adinopsis sp. GC000173 | reverse complement strand
TGAATGTAGATTTTTTATGATGGATTATCGCGCTAAAAATAAAATGTAAGTGAACAATACCAAATGCACTCAGAGACGAAACATAGATACAAATTTCCCGATCGGTTTCTGAGAAATCCGTGTAAATCGAAAAATATGAAAATAAACATTATTAATTATGAATTTTTATGCTTGCTCAAGAGAATTAGCTTAATAAAAATAAATAAAATTGGTTATTGGCCACATTAATTAAAAATTATTCTAAACGTGCATTTATTTTCAAAACTGGATAGGATAGGTGTACCCTGAAACAATTTGAATTTTTTATGATGCATTATCGCTTTTTTTCACAATATTATTGAATGAAAATAAAATGTAATAGCGAACGATACCACCAAACACATCATCCTCCATATAGAGAAAGAAGTAAAAAAATCGTATACATACAATAGAACGAAACGTTTGAATGATGATGGGTGTGCGCGCACTATACCTATATATATACGATACAACACTATACACCATCAAGCAAAAGAGGAAAAACAAAAACAAAACGAGAAAACGTAAAGGAAATTGGCATTTCCTTCCCCCCGCGCGTACTGTTGGTTGGCTGGCTGGCTGTGTTTTTTCCCTCTTCCCTTCTTGTTGTTTTTTTGCGCGCTCGTCGTCCTGTATTGTTCTTCGTCTTATTGCTACAAAATGCATTATTGAAGTTCATCGCGCGCGCGTACTTTTCCAAACCGACAAACAATGCGCCGAGACAAAAGAGAAAACATCGCATCATATATCTACAGGGTGAATGCCGATTAAGTTTTAAATGTTTGCTAGTTGTTCGCATTGTTCAATTGTTACATTGTAATTTAAAATGTATCGTTTAACAATTCATTATTATCAAATGTTAGCGACGTAATAAGTCGCAGTACAATGCATCAATTTCTATTATTTATAATATTTCAACAAAAATTGTTTGAGTGAAAAAAATTATTAATGAATAAACATGTTTTGTATTTTTAATAATGGAAATGGGAAAAAATGATATATATATAGGGTGAGCCATAATCACGCAAAGGCTACGCGCAGCTTTTTGTCGTGATTGGTCACTCACATAAACATTTAGCATTTTTAAATATATTTTAAATTATTCTTTACGTGTATATGTATATAGGGTGATGCGTAATTAAGTACTTTTTTGCTCTAGCTGCGGATACCCTTGCTTTTTGTCGTCGTCGTCGCACCATGCACGCACATCAACGCACGCAAAAACGATTAATCCAGAACAATCCCTTCTCGTCGTTGGATAAGAAAGCGATTATTAAATATGAAGTTTCGTATGTTCCTACTCTCTACGCATCAAAATTCGTATTTAATTATTAATCGGGACCCCTTTGCGCCCGCTAAAAATTCATTTGAATATTAAATGCGGCCGAACAGCAGCGCAAAAACGAAAATGAAGCATATTTTAATAATAACAAGTAA
Source organism: Adinopsis sp. GC000173 (assembly GCA_030264715.1). NCBI lineage: Eukaryota > Metazoa > Arthropoda > Insecta > Coleoptera > Staphylinidae > Adinopsis > Adinopsis sp. GC000173. The sequence continues at coordinate 10,273 of JARJDW010016805.1, read as the reverse complement.
TCGAAATGTATCGTTAAACTTTTATTAGGGGGTCGTATATGATTATATTAGTATGGTATAATGCTAAAAACAAAACGGTGTATTCTGTATATCGTCCGTCTTTCTCTCATTTCGCCGCGCTCTATTTATTTATTATCTTTTTGTTTCACCGGTTTGTTGTTGTGTTGCTGTTTAGTTCTGGCAAAAAGTTAGCTTGTCGTGTTCGGCTCGTCACCCAGCGCACAAAAACACCACCAACAACACACAAGCCAAACGAAACGAAATCGAATTTCCTTCGTTTATTTTTTTCTCTCTCTTTCTATGCGTTTTTCTCTTCTCTTTCGATTATAATTTACCGTGCGTGTTATTGCTGTGACATACAGCGACTCGACAATTGTATGCAATTTGATGATCAAATAGTAGGGGGTAAAGAGTTGTTGGCGATTTTTTTCTTTTCTATGCGTGCGATTGTATGACATACTTTCGAGTCGCGACAATTGTGCAACAATTTTTATTTCGCATTTAATGCCCATCCTCCGAATGAATAGATTGGATGATAAAATAGTCGTTGCGAGTATTATTATAGCAAACGGGGGGTAGAGAGGGGGATGAAAAAGGGTTGTTGGCGAGATTGCATCATTTTGCCCCGACCGACGAATTTATCATTCGTTGCGATCAATCAAATCAAATCAAACAAATATATATATAACCAGATAAATTGCTTTCGCCACATTTTTAATACGGCTGCAATGCGTTATGATGAAATGACATTTCTTAGAAATTTGGTTAGTTTGAATGAAAAATAGATGGCGTTTGGAGAAAATATGTATGATGTGTTGTTTATAATCCAAGTTGAGCCAAACAAATATATAACAAGATAATGATGAAATGACGTTTCTTAGGAATTTGCTTACTTGGAATAATGATGCATGGGTGAATATGATGTCCAGCGGTATATTAAAATATAAATGAATCAAATCAAACAAAAACCGCTAAAATTGTGTTCGTCACGTTTTTAAAAGCGCCGCTGCAATGCGTAATTAAATACTTGTTTTGCGTTTTGACGCGCACACATTCATACACTGCTTTTTCAGTGTATGAATCACCGAAGAATGTGGGAGTGCTTGTTATTCAATTTTCCTATGAAACATAGTTATGAGAAATAACGTTTCAAATATAATTTTCCGTCTATTTTCACACATGTTTCGTTAGATGCCTACATATTAACATTTTCTCACAGGTAAATCGTTTATTTAATAGTCATTTCGCAGTACTGCAGTTGGAAACATGTACATACAGTAAGTTCGCCGTTATTATGACTTTCCATAATTTGTTATAGATGCCGTGTGTTGTAATCGCGCCTCGAAACTATTAATAACATGACGTCCAGAGAGACCCTGTCATATATTTAAATCTATATTAGTTAAATGAAGCCGAGACTTAATCGTGCTCCACTTCGGATTAAATCGCATTTTGTTGCAACCGAATTGGTGGCAAATAGATGAACCTGAAGGTCTCGCTGTGACGTCACATCTGTAAAACATTATACAGCGCCGTTAATAATTTCTAATCGCGATATTATAATTAAAAATTATGTTCAGTCAATTTTCAATTAGATTTCATTAGATATTTACTTCTTTTACACTGTCTATTGATTACGATTGAATAACTGGCTTGAAAATGTACGCCACGGATTATTATTCCACACCGTATTGTTTTGATAATAACGATTTGTGCCGCTGACATCACATACACACACCCAGCGCACGAAAAATTATTGGAAATAATGTTGTATAGTAGGGTGATTACACGCGCGATTTGAATTGTATACGCGCGCGTAAATTTGCATTTTAATTCATCATATTTGCTTTTTGCATTGCTGCCTGCGCGCAGCCCGCGTCAAATAAACTTCGCACACAACAACACGTTTGCTAATGAAAATCAAATAGTACACGACGCCGCACACAGAGCGTATACATAGAGCGTAGTAATAAAAAAAAATCATATCGATGATGTAGATAATTTATTACCACCGGACGAAGGGGGGTGGCGGTGAGTTTTTGATGATGTATTAGCGCGCACCGCCACCGCCACCACCCCATCCTCCGCCAATATTGCATGCCAACTTTTGACCATAAATTTCGTCCTCGTGTGTAGTGGTAGTGGTGTAACAACGCAACGCACCCACACACACACATACTCAAAGCTAGTATACAGTGAGAGAGAGAGGCAATTTTAACGTTGATGTTGAAAATTCCATTATCATCGCCGCTTTTTTCGACGCCACCCTGTATATGCGGAATGGAAATTGCTGATTTTCATTCAAGAATTGCATAATAGATGGTGTTATAGTCGTATTTGCGCTAAACGATAGTTCTGACGTCACAGGCAGACCTATAAAACGCGATTAAACCTCGGCTTGAATTGATTACTATAACAGGGTCTCTCTGTGACGTCATGTTTTTTTATTAATATGACTAAAATCGTCGCAATGTTCTAATGCATACCGTGTATCGAACACCCAGTGTTGTGTGTAGTTGAAGTAGTTTTTGAGTTAATTATCATAAATTTATCTGCCACGTAGTGAATAATACATTACGATTAGTAATAATTGTAGTAGTGGTGTTGTTATGCTTGTTTTCGTCGTCGTCCATGAGGATGTGGAGGAGGCGGAAGAGGATGCGGTCGCTGAGTACCAATGCAACTTTTGATTGTTGATGACGGAGGGCTGTTGGTGGAGGTGGGTGCGCGTGCTGACCAGCTTGCTGGTGGACTGCGGCGGCTGCGGTATGCCCGGCAGCGTGGCGACGCAGCGCAGCTCGATGGAATCGGCCGACGAATGTTTGCGATCGACGGGGAAACGCAGCGTGAGCGAACGCGACATCAGACCGCGCTCGTTCGGCTCTGAGCTGAGCATCTCGCCGACGTACTTTGAGTGCACCTAAAACACACTTGGCTTAAAAAGTTGTTTTTACGTACTTGATGTAAGAAAACTACATTTTTCATAGATTGCTTGCTACTTTTTCATCGTAACTAAACATTCTAGTAAAATGAAGTTACTTATGATGGAGTGCCTTAATGATTTTTACGCACTAGGTATATAATACAGATATTTTACGTAAACCCCTTCTTCTTTCAATTTTATTTAATAAAATCTATTTTTTTTAATTAAATTTTATATGCAATTGAAAAATTACCATTTTTTAAAATTTAACTTGTATTAAGTTGGACATTGGTAGCGTTGGCATTGGCGTTGGTGTGGCTTGTTCGCATTGCGCAAATTTGTCATCGACGTTAACGTATAGTAATAGTTCCCCAGGTGCGCGCCCCGAGTCAAGATTTGTTTACATTATCATCATCATCATATACGCGCAAAAGTTTAGAAACGACGAGACACGGCGCGAGTGGAGTGTGTACATACACTTAACTTTGCTAATGGCCCCTTAGATGATAGTCGCGTCCTCGTCCTCGTCGTTCGCAAACTCGTCACAAGATGTAAAATATTGTGATTTATTTGCGAGTGCATAACAACATACACCCACTCACCCCCCATCGTCATTTTACGATCATATGTAGTAAAATAGTGCCCGGGTATAATTAGCGTGAGGCAGATCGTTAGGTGGCGGCAGGTGTTGGCGCTTTTTACTACTAGTAATAGATCGTTGCATCTATTAGAAAAGTGATATGCCATCCACCCATCGCCATTTTACGATATTTTTTTCATTAGTTTAAATGTTTACGATCCCACTGAAGAATTACAACTAATCACTAGCGACATCTACTGTACAATTTAAAGTATTAATTGATTTCAATTTAAAACATTTCACATTGTTGTGCTTTTAATACAAAAATCACATCAAGTTTTTTTAGAAATTGTAAAGATATCGAATGTTTTTGACATTTTTATGGCATTAGTTTAAATGTTTACGATCACACTGTAGAATGTTAAGTAATCTAACTTTCCTAGCTGAAGTATCCGCAAGTTATAATTGAATGAATCGTAATTCAGTTCGTTAAATAATCAAATTACGCTCATCCATGTCCCCTCTCCACCACCACCATCCCTCCTGCGTTCAAAATTAATTTCGAAAATGCGCCGAAAAATGCCATTATTTTTTCATTAATTGGCGTTGTGTGTTTTTGGCACTTTCCGGATGCGCCCTCAATTTGATAATACCCAGAAGGTAGAGTGCTGTGCCGGGGCGAGGTACTTATAGTAGCTCGCAAGTAAGCAAAGGGTCGAGAGGGGTAACGCAACAGCAACAGCAGCAACGGCAGAAGCCCAACGAACGCACACCATCGTCTGATTAAAGATTAACTTTGCCGGGGATGAAGGTCGGTTGACTGTGAAATTAATTAACTGAGCATAATTAAATTAAAGCGCGGGACGACGAGCGAGTTTGCCGTGCATAAAACAACCAACCCCCACACATCCACACACACACACACACACACTCGAGACACGAAAAGTGGACCAACTTTGTATATACATACATATATATAGTGTAGTATAACAACAACATTAATCCAAAAACGATTTTTGTAGTAGGTGCGAATTTCTATCATTCGGCGCGTGTGTATGCACATATTACACGACCGCCTTCTTCTTCATTCGTTTAACTTTTCGGTAATGATAAGCACATACATGTACTGTATGTGTAACGTAATTTGCACGGCGGTATTGTTGACTTTCCACGAAAAACACGTTCGCACCACTTCCTCTAATCGATGCATCGATCTATTACTAGTAGTAAAAAGCGCCAACACCTGCCGCCATCTAACACAAAAATTGAACATGTTTGCATTGGAAATCTATGACAGTCAATAGATGTCGATAGTGATTAGTTCTATTTCTACAGTGTGATCGTAAACATATAATTATATTTTTTTGAACTCCAAATCATTTACTACATTAAACAGACAATATATGTCCGTTAGTGATTAGTTCTATTTCAATGAGTTGCTAGAAGACTATTAGTATAGAGTTATATTACCTCCTGATTATTTATGTACCATGACAGAATCGGCGTAGGATCGGCCAAGTCCGAAATGCAATTCGTGCTGATGAAATCGCCTTCGCTGTACGGCCCATTTAAGCCTTCGATGCGGGGCGCTTCTCGTGGGAGCGCTAGATATATACGGGAAAAAGAGAGCAAACAAGAAAAAAATAAAACAAACAAGTATAGTACTAGCAGAGTTAAAGTAGCGAGTTTTCTCTCTGGTGGTGCAAAAGCGCAAAAACAATTTAATTTTTTTACTGTGTTTCGCGTTGTTGCAGCAATAGAGCGAGCAGCAGCAGGGCAGTATACGAACCGGCAATCGTGACGTTGTGCGTTTCGGAGGCGAGCCGAAATGTGGGCGCCTCGCTGGAGATTTCGCATCGGTATGCACCGCCGCTATGGTCTCTGGTGAGGCCGCGCAACTTGACGCGACAATGATCCGGGCCGCAGTCCGTTCCTTTGCTCGCCAAATGCACGCCGGCGACGGGGAACGATATCGTGGCGGGCGTCTGTTGCGGCATATATCTGCAAAGTAATCATAATATAGGCAACTTATGCGCAGCCAAAGTATTTAAATATATTTGAGATACAAAAGATGGCGCTTTTGAACATACTGTAGTTGTAGCGATAATTTCGTATATTTTTTTTGCAATAAATGAGACCAACACAGGCATTCAAAGGTCAAACCGAGAAAATACATGAAATGCGCCAACGAGAGAATAAAAAATGAGTGGAAATAATTAACTTAATTGCTAAAAGATGACGCTTTTGGACATTTTGTAATTGTGAGAGTAAAAAAGTGTTGCAACTTCATTGCTCAAATACATTAAAATGTATATAGAATTTTTGAACATCCTGTATATAGTTGTAGTAATGACAATTTCGTTTTATTTTTTTGCAATAAATGAGAGCGACACAATCATTCAAAGGTCAACCGGAGAAAATACATGAAATGTACGTTGGCTGGCGAGAGGAGGCGGAGGAGGAGGAGGTGGAGGCAAAAAATACACTGAAACACAATTTTAACTTTTAATTTCCGGTGCAAGTCATTACACAGTTTTTTTTTCTCCGCTACTTTCTCTTAGCGCAGCAGTCGTACATAGTATAGCGTAGTGTATTTTTTTCCTTCATCGCCGCTGCCAAACCGCCGCCGCCGCCGCCGCCGCCCATCTCTGTTTCATGTTATAAACATTTCGTTTTTCACTTCAAACACAAACGGCGCGCCTCAACCTCATCATGATCATCATCCCTTTAAATGTTTTTTTTCCTATTTTTTGATTTCCGGTCGCCCACGACGACAACGACGGTGGTTTCGAGGTTGTTGTGTACTACCACCACGTTGCGAATTTATCAAACGCAACGGGCGCCGCGCGCGCGGAAGTTAACTTGTGTGTCACTCAAACAACTGAGCGTTTCAGCACATAGGAAAACTAACTAGTCGGTTTTTCGCGGCGTGATGTATATTACATACATATATATAATTAGTAGTGAATGTGTTGTTTTACTCACCGAAAGAACTCGTGATCGTCCTTGTACCATTTGACGGCGTACAAACGTTCGCCGCCCATGTCGAAGCGGCAGTCGAGGTCCATGTCGCCGCGCATATCCGCCACAAGCGGTGCGCTCATGTTCGTCAAACGCAAACAGTCACCTAAAATAGAAACAAAAACATAAATGCATTAAAAATCATATTCGCGCATACAAAAAATGATTTTAATAAATTTTAATATAGTGTATTATGGTGGATGCGCCGGGTAGAAAATGAAATATCAAACGATATATGAGAATTAATATAAAGTAGTAGCTAATTTTTCATAAAACATGTCTAACTATAGCAATATTTTATATTATTTATAAAAAAACATTAAGAGAATGACATATTTGAGAATAAAATTAGGAAATTGATGGTGGATGCGCTGGGATGATTATAAAAGATCCAACTTTTCAAGATTTTTATTTACAATAACAGTTAGTTTTTTATAAAAATTAAGAAAGAAGTATAAAATTTCATTTTTTATAAAAAAAATTCAAAATCATTTTCTATTCAAATGAAAAATGAAATTCGGAAAATTATGGTCGATGCGCCGAGTAAACGATAAATTTTCAAACTTTATCATAGTTTACGTGAATTGACAGCTATGTTTTTATAAAAATACTACAAATTTTTAATAGTTTACATAAAATTATTTTGTTATGAAAACTTGAAATCATATTTTTGGTTGGATGAATTAAAAAGTATGATAAGTTCATTCGGTTGTTTTTTTTCTAAAAAATGTTTAACACTTCTAATATTCAATATTCAAATTATTTAAATATAACATAATTTTTGTCAAGTTTTGCCAATTTCCCACATCATAATATGTAGTCCACTCTGTATATATTAAACGCCATTCCATCCGAAATTGTTTTATAAACGACTACAAACAAAAATTGCATTTTACGTACGACAGCAGACGACGACACCTAAAGGGAAAATGTAAATTGTGTGCAATTTGTGAGAAAATTACGGCGCGCGCGCAACGACAGAAAAAAAATTACAACACAAACACGATTTTAAGCGGTCGACGATTAATTTTTATCAAAAAAAGACCCGATTATATACAGGATGTATGGTAATAATTCATGGCTTTGCCAACTTCCCCTCATTACTTGCGTAATTTTCTATTCACATTCCTCTCGCAATTTCCCCTCGTTGCTTTCTCCAATTCCCCTGATTTCTCTCTCAACTCCTTCCCCTCATTCTTTTCCTATTTTTCTCTTTCTCTTAATTACTGCTCTGCTGTCTTTCTCTTTCTACTAACGAATGAAGACTGTGGAGAAGTTAAGAGTGAAATGAGAAAAACTTAAGAGAGGAATGAGGAGAAATTGAGAGTGGAATTAGAGGTGGAATTGAATTCGGTGCTAATTAGCGTACCACATTACTCCAACTCCAACTCCAACTAATATTTTTAAAGGTGCGCTGATGTACAGCTTGAATTTTTCGTGTGCGTGCTCGGATGGTAGTAGTGGTGGCGGTGTTAGAGGGTGGGCGGGCGGCAACGGGATTAGTCGACGGAACGTGGGGAGTTAAGACAAATAAATGTTGTAAACGTCCATCACTGTCTATCCTTAATCATATTTCACACTGAGCTTAAAATATAGATGTCGCTGTCATGTTTAGTTTAATCATAATCATAATGATAATAGTGAAACATGAATTTGCAACGCACCCACCCACACTTACCCACACAGAGATACACCTTAACGAATTCAAACAGGCGAACACATTATACATACACATACACAGGTGATATGAGAAAAAATTAAATTATAAAAATATATATATATTATTTTTTTTATATTATAAAAATGTAAATTTATACATATGCGATATATGCGCGATGTGTTGTTATTCTACAATAATAAATTTCGCATCGATTTTTGTTAAAAAATATGGATATGCAAGATATGTATATAATGTACGTACGATATATGTGCCGGGGATGAAAATTGTATGTACATGTATCGGTCGGTTATTATAAATTTGCGCATGATTAAATTGTAAATCCGCTAGATAGAGAAATCTTTGCGTCCGCGCTCGATTTTCCATTAACACATTCAATGTAATTTATATGTAATAAGGTAGCAAAAAGTAGAAGAAGCGAATGTAAAAACGCATAATATAATGCTCTTTATATATGCGTGCTATAATTACAGTCCGTCTCACTCTAAGCTATGCACAGGAAAACTTCTCCTCATTCCTCATGCCTTTACAAATTTCCCCTCATTCCTCTGACGAAATGAAAAGAAAGAGAATGAGAAAAAAGCAGAAAAAATAGGAGATGAATGAGGAGAAGTGAGGAAGGAAATAAGGGGGAGTTGAGAGAGTCTTTCTTAATCTCCTCCCGTTATTCCATTTAATATCCCCTTCATTCCTCTCTCAACATTTCCTCATACCTTTGCTAATCTCCCCTCATTCCTCTGACTAAATGAAAAGAAAGAGAATGAGAAAAAAACAGAAAAATGAGGAGATGAATGAGGGGAAGTGAGGAGAAGTTGAGAGAGTCTTTCTTAATCTCCTCCCTTTATTCCTTTATTTATTAATTATTTTTTTAATTAACGATGGTGTGCGAATGTACACGATTATCATTTCTATATAACATCAACCAATGAGCTAATCGTATTGCTTGGCCGAAATAAATCGCGCACCAAATTCGCGACGAGCTGAGCGCGCCCGCATGCACACAGCAAACGTTTTATATGTATTTTCGCTGCTTTACCGTTCTTTTTTGTGTGTGTGCTTGCATTTTTATGTACATTCGTATGGATTTCAACAATAGCAAGCCGGCGTGATGGTGCTGCTGCTGTTACTATACCTTGTTTCGATTATGGAAAAACTAGACTGAACTCACTTCCGGATTCAATTTCGCAACGACGGCACGGATACAAATTTGAATTTAGAGTGTTGTGCATATAATTTCTATCGATTTTAATCAATCATTATTGCGATTATGGTTTGCGATAAAAGATCAAACCAACAAAAAAAAATAAAAAAAATTGTTGCCTTAGTGTTGCCTCCAAGCACTCGTCACATTTTTTCTCATCGTTATAGCCATCAACATCGTAAAATATATGCGCATGCATGTCCCCCTCATTTTTCTCTCAACTTCCCCTCATCCTTCTCTCAATTTTCCCTTATTCAACTACAAACTTCCCACTTCTTTCGGGGAGTATGTAACAGAACAACACTCGCTACAAATTATTAGATATATGTATATTAGGTATTTCTCCTCATTCCTCTCTCGTCTATAATCATTATTGTGTAGTTTGCGATGAAAGATCAAACCAAAAAAGAAAAATTGTTGCCGGTGTGCGCTCCTCACCCACTTAGTGTTTTCTCTCCAAGCGCGCATTTTTTCCTCTTGTCACACTTTTTCTCATCGTTATAGCCATCAACAGCGTAAATGTATGCGCATGCATTTCCCAATAAGCGCTCGACGATAAGACGACGACGACGCGAAACGATATTGCTCTCTGCTGCTGCTATATACCGTTGCAAGGCTCTGTGCAACACTACACGCCGCGCTAATGCATACTCGATCCGGCGAGATGCAGGAGAGGATCAGCGACGATGCGATGTCGGTAAAGTGTGCAAACAGAAAAGAAAAACGCTGCTGGCGGAGGGTGGGTGGGTGGGTGAAGAGCACAGGATATATTTATTCAATCTAGCAGCTAATTTAATCGGCGTCGCGCGCGCGTTGGAATCGATTGCAATTAAACATTACCTAACGCATTTGGCTAATTAGCTTTTCAAT
>JARJDW010016801.1:0-12618 GCA_030264715.1 Adinopsis sp. GC000173 | reverse complement strand
AGGTTTTGTGTATATAGCGTCGCTATTTGCGATCCAATTTTGAAATAAATTGCACTTATAGGTAAACATTATACTACATAATAACACTGCACTGCACTCGGAATTACCTATACTTTTCACTCTCTCTAAAACTAACAAAAGCTGAATATATGCGCTTTTATTAAAAGGCAATTATAACATTTGTAATGTTCTCGGTTTTTAAAATCCAATTTTGAAACATATTTCACTTACAGGTAAACATTATACGACATATTAACCCTTTGCACTTGAAATCACCTAAATATACTTTCCAACCAATCATGAAAAATATCGTAATCTTCATGTTTAAGATGGAAACTGTTTAGACAAGCCTCGTATATGTAAGTTTAGTCGGTTGGTAAACTCCTACACAAAGTTATAGTTGCTTGTTTACTTATAATTTTATAAAAATTATTAAGTAACTATTGTTAATAAGTTGAAGCATAATGTAGGTACTAGAATATTTTGTATGTTTTTCAAACAATTATTTAATCAATAAATGTGTCGTAAAATTTGTATTAAAAACCAACATTTTTATAGAATTAATTATAAGATAATTTTCTTATTGATATGAATTGTATAATTGCTAATTAGAATGTAAGAGAGTGTTTGCTAAAACAACTTATTAAAATCTATTTGTCTTGCGAAAACTTTGAATTAACGAAACGTCGTAATTCAATTTGCTTAAATTTCGCCAAGTTTGGCTTGTTGTTCCGCGTATATATATAAGAAAGTTGCCAATTTATATAATTTTTATGGTAATCGAGATAACTTTTTAAATGTAGTAGTCGATAAAATCCAACGCTATTTAGTAATTCGATCGTTTCAATTCTAATCAACGATAATTGGTGGGTGAAAAAAGCGTTTGAATGTGGCGTGCACGTAATAAAAGTCAAATCGTCAATAAAATTAAAACCAATTACATTTTTGGTGTAGTTAAACTTTTTGTCACAACATGCGGCAGAGTAAATACAAGTAAATTACAGCGCCGTCGAATTCTTTTCTATATGAAATTCATGAAGCGCAAAGTGATAAATTATCTAAAGTTTCTCTCGGTGAAAAGGCCGGGGCGATGTTAAAGCCCCTTAGACGATGACGACGACGGCGACGCTTTTGCGTCGTCAATGCGCTTTGAATGTGAGAAAAATTAGGAAATTGTATTTTGTCTGTGATTTGAACGGTAATGCTTTCAGGCGCTGAAAATCGTCTACTTTGCTACTGCTACTACATGGCGAAGAGACAATAAGAGGTAGGTAATTTATCAACGCACACAGAAAACAACAACAATAACGGCGAGGACGAAGGCCAGGCAAAACGCGCGCGCTTTGTTCGCTCATTTCCACATTTTTCTTTCCCACATTCCATCAAAGCGTAGGTATATACGAAACGGCTATTTTGTTGCATCATCGCCCGGGCGCTGCCACCATATCGAATGAAAAAGCGCCGAACAAAACATTATCGACTGTAATTAGTTGTCGTATTCACCATATTTCAACTTTAGCGCGTGATTGAATCAAGCCGTATTGTTTCCAAATTTATTATTTGGGCGATAAAATAACGCGTCGTTGGTCCGATTTTGAATCAGCAAAATAAAATTGCTAATCAACCGCGCAACTAAACATTGTTCAATTATATTGAGCAAATTTTAGTTTTCTATGAATTTTTTACTGTTTTTTTATAATATTTTTTATGAATTTCACAATTTTTTACAGTTTTTTCTATAAATTTAACTGTTTTTTTTCTATGAATTTTAGCATTTTTTGATGAATTTCATCATTTTTTACTATTTTTTCATCATTTTTCGATGAATTTCACCATTTTTACTATTTTTTCTATGAATTTCACTGTTTTCTACTGTTTTTTGATGAATTATACTATTTTTTACTGTTTTTTCATAATTTTTCGATGAATTTCACCATTTTTTACTATTTTTCATCATTATTCGGTGAATTTCACTATTTTTTCTGTTTTTTTCATCATCTTTCGATGAATTTCACCATTTTTTACTGGTTTTTCCATCATTGTTTGATGAACTTCACAATTTTTCACTATTTTTTCATCATTGAGCATCAAACAAAAAAATATCGTAATTAGTCGTACTCGTATTCACCGTATTTCATCTCATTTATACAAATTCGTCGCCTGATCCAATTAAGCGCCGATGTAAAGCGTATTGTTTCAAAATTTATTATTTGAGCGCAAAAATTACACGTCGTTGATTCGATATTGTGATGCCAAAATAAAAACGCTAAAACTATAGCGCCATACACAATGCCGTGATGTGATACCCAATGCGATTATTATCAATCAAGTCTCGATGTAAAATCGTATCGCTTTAAAATTAATTAATTGAACGATAAAAGTCCATCAATCATCAAATCTAATTTTGTGCGATGCCAAAATAAAAACGATTGTGAAGTAAAAAATCCAAGCGCGCATCAAACGTTGTCTTAAATCACCTAATATTACAGTAAGACATATTCTAATTAGTCGTCGTATTTCGTCTTATTCATATCAAATCGATATATTTTGCGTGATTGTATCAAAGTCTTGATGTAAAATCGTATCGTTTTAAAATAAATTTATTAAAGGACAAAAGACTATCAATCATCAAAAATCCGATTTTAAGGCAGTCTTACATCACCTAATATTGCATATTCTAATTAGTCGTTGTATTTTGTCTAATTTATATCAAATCGATATATTTAGCATGATTGTATTAAATCTCAATGTAAAACCGTTTCTTCTTTGCAAAGTTGAATAGGCGGACGATAAAAATCCATTAATTATTGAACCAGATTTTGAAATAGTTATGTGATGCTAAAATAAAATTCACTTAAATCACCTAAGACATATCCTAATTAGTCATCGCATTTCGTCTTATTCCATATTATATATTATAAATGATTGAATCAAGTTTCGATATATTGAAAATTCGTATTGTTTCGAAATTAATTAGCAAGAGCGATAAAAGTGCGCTCCGTCCATCAATCATCCGATCCGGTTCGGATACATCGCTGGATGGGTATATAGCGATGTGTTGCCGAAATAATAACGTTCAGAGTGAGCGAGCGAGCGAGCGAAGTATACATCGAACGTTGTTTAATTTTCACCGAAGGCACGCATCAATCATGGCTGGAAGCGGTGGTCGGCGGGCGGATGATAGTAAAAACTACGCCAAGTAGGTACTAAATAAAGTGCAGTGCACTTACTACTACCGCTGCCTCCTTTAGTTGCCGCTTCGGGTGGTGCTTGTTTTTAATTTATGTATGAGGATATACTCTCAGATGTTTGCCGGCGAATAAATCTAATATTGGAAAAATATTTAAAACGTTCGCCTCTCGTGACGTCTATTATAATTTTCTCCCTGGTAAAAGCTTCTAGTTTTTAAATATGCACTTAAGTTTTACACGTAAAGGACGTGATTTTCTATATATAATATTATAATGCTTTTAGGTGCAAAGTAGCGTAAGCAACATTTAAGTGCACTATTTTTTCTTGTTTTCTATAACATTGTTTGATCGATTCGATCCTAGATTATTATTATTATTACAGTAAGAGAGCGAGCGAAGCTAGAACTAACAAAAATCACAACGTTTATTGGAGATTGAGAAAAATGCTCGAGGACCTAATCGACACGTAATAACTTAAGATTTTTTGCAATTTTCACTGCTGTCGAAGGGATAATCTAACCCTCTTTCAGAACACATCAAACATTCTATGGGCACCGCTTCAAAGAAATAAAGTGAGGAAAAAGCGCTTCATATTATATGAAGAGCGTGTTTATTATCAAAAAAGGCAGCGTCCTTCCTTCCTCTATAAACTTTAATTAATTTAATATACTACCTAAATATTTAAATCGGAGAAAAAACTAATAATTGAGTAACGTGAATACCTATTTGCACGTTTTTTGCATATTCACAGCCTAAAAATTATTAACCAAACAATAATGGAAACAATTCTTATAGTTAGATTGCAAAATATAGTTATATGCAATTCTAAGTACAAGTATCGTATTCGTAACCTCTATAAAATAAGTAATCTGAATACATTTTTTGCACGTTTTTGCATTATCGTGGCTTAAACATATTTAATAAAATAATAATAGAAATATATAATAAATAATTCTTACTATCATTGCAAAATATATTTATGCTTGATTCTACAACTATTTTATTCATTACCTCTATAATCATTTTAATATAGCAAATATTTAAATAGTAGATAAAAATTAATAATTGAGTAACCTGGATACATATTTGTACATTTTTTGCTTATAAATTATTAACAAATTAATAATGGAAATATATAATAAATAATTCTTATAGTTATGTTACATTGTAAAATATAATTACAACCCATTCCCCAACTCTAAATAATGTAATATAATGAATATTTAAAACGGAGATAAAATTAATAACCTGTTTTTGCACATTTTTTGCATTTCCCCGACTCAAAAATTATTAATAAAATAATAATGAAAATATATATAGTAAGTCATTTTAATAGTTACATTGTAAAATACCTATAATCGATTCTACATCTATTCGTTAAAATATGTCTAGGTATATAGAAGTTTCTCGCAGCAATTTTTATCAGCGCATAATAGAGCATAAAAATAGACCTCAATGTAGGTGTTATACATTATGTAAGTTTTCACGAAAAGTGGAGTTTTTTCTCCACTTAGTCTGACTAACAGATTAAACTAGAAAAAGTTTGAAAAAAACGTGCGCAAATATGAGAACAAAAATATTTTAAATATAACTATTTCCGAATAAAAACATAACAGTGATAGGCTTATGAGATTTAAAATCTATAATTGATTTTAATGAACGTAATTGGTGATTTAAATATGGATAATTATTTATTTGTCAACGTATTTGAGCGTTAGTTATTCAAACTTCATGCGATGTTTTTAAACCGATTAACATATACCGATATGTGCAGCTATTGATACTATTCAATAAAAATTAACGAGAAAGACTGAATAGAAATTTAAAACCTAAAATCGATAAATATTAATGTGCGTAATTGGTAATTTAAATATAGATAATTAATTATCTATTTACGGCAATTCATTGCATATAAATTAAAGATAAATCATTATTTTTTTATACCATAGTAAAGAATTACGTAATTTGTATAGTTTAATATAAAAAATATAGTTTAGTGGAAAGATGTGTTAGATGTAAAAAAAATATTCTCTGAGATGGATACTAAATAAGTTAAAATAACATAAATATTTAAAATTTAGTTATATAGGACACAATGATATTACGATTGATGCATTTAATACAAAAAGATATCAAGCTTAAAATTTAAAGCATATTGAGTGAATTAGACCGAAACCATATGCAATAATTACACATGATATCTGTAATTAAATATCGAACAAATTAAGAATTAATCATATTTGACACATATTTTCAGTTTTGCATGCGTAGCAATCGTACTCAAATCAGAATTAAGCAAGTGTCTATCAATGTGTAATTCAATTGGTTCTATTTTTCAATTAGCAGCGAGATGTGCACTCGGTAACAAATGAAACTGGACGTGTAGCAGACTGACAAGACGGAGTTGTATCCAGGTTGTCACTTAACAACTCATAGTTGCAAATTGATATTTGGTGTAATATACGAAATGGTATAAAGTATGAGAAGTATACGATTATGTTTTCTAATGACATTATATCACTGCTTTGTGCATAAGTTTTTATTTTTTACTAAGGTGTAGTTTTGTTTAATAACCTTCAAATTAAGTTTGAATTTTATATATTCTTCAAAAGCAAATTGGTATTTTATATTATATAAAAAATATTGTAAAACAACCTTTTTTAACACTCTCGGTGTCAGTTTTCACTTGTGGTTTTGTATGTGATTATGATTCATAACACTATTAGGAACCATAATCACATAACAACCCATAGACGCAAATTGATATTTGCCACAATATATGAATTGGTAAGAAATAATGACTCTTTTGCGCACAAGTTTTTATTTTCTACGAAGGTTTAGTTTCTTATACTAGCGTTCGAATTGACTTTGATCTGGAAATTATACATATATTATACATATAATGAAACAAAGAAAATCATATTTTTGTTTTATATAGTTTCACATGTTTAAAACATTTCATGTTTGATTGACAACCTTCCTGAAATATCGATTTGTGCATAGACATGCGGAAATATTTTTTCACAAAATGTAAAATGCATTTTATGAAGAGCGCAAAATAGCACAATAAAAAAGAATTGGCTCACGTTTCATTAACAGCAGTATACCATTTCCTTTCATTATTATTAATTTTAATTAGCCGCATCGCTTACGGCATGCAAAACTATCTAAAACTAAAATTAGGTAATTATATTCGGGACTTTTGTTGCCGCGCAAAGCCACAGCACAATGTAAAATGCTAAACGACAATAATAAATTTTAATTCCACAGCGAATTGATGGAGTAATTTTTTTCTTCGCCGCACGAGCGCCCCACGTTTAATAATAATACTAATAAAAAAGGTAATTTAGGATTATATTTTTCCACGACGTATATGAAACGCAACAACAATGAACCAAAAAAAAAAAAAAAAATTCTGCGACGCAATTTAGAATTTTAATTTCTATCATTTAAAATAATAACGATTATGCGCTTACTGTACAATATAATAGAATAAAAGCGTCATTTGTCATTGTGTGACACAAATTGTGCAATTAGCGCCTTGAAATGTATGATTACGCTACGATTTTTTTTGTGACGGTATAGCGAACGCGTATAAGCGCTCCACGTTCGCCGGAGTGATATTTATATAGGAAGTCGCTTCGAGTTCGTATACTATAGTATAGCAGAGCGACGAAGAGACGGAAGATAGACAGAGAGAGAAAAATATAAATAGCGCCACTTTTTATTGTTGCCACAGCACAGCGTCAAAAGCTTTTTTTTATGTGAAGTGTATGTAAATAAGCCATCTAACAGAAAAAAAACGAATGTTTCATTCCATCGTACGTTACATTTAAAAGCTTTGATATTAAATAATCAATAATTCACACGATGATTGATGATAATGCCGAGCGTGGACGCCTTTGATACAAATATTGTATACCAGTTTCGTTTGCCGTGTGCGACGGCGTTTTCTTTCCGCGCGAGAATTAGCGACAAATGAAGCCGTTCAAGTACAACATATGTAGTGCAAACTCATTACCACACATCTATTAATCAGTTCGCATTTGCATTGCACGAATAGCGCGCGGCGTTTTAGAACCGGTAAAATTATTCGGGTTCAAATTAAAAGCGACATTATTTGCACACAATGTCAACCCAGTATTTTAGCAGTTTTAATAAAAATTATAGTTCGAGCGGAGGCGGTCGACAATTGCAATGAAATTTAATTATGATGTTGCCGTCAATGCACCATATAACGCATAAGGTTTGATTCTAATTAACTTAATCACAATGTAGCCGATTGTGCGACCGCGCATATTAAATTTTACCAGCAAGTTAATACCTATTAGCATTATAGAATACCTATATCTATGGCACTTAATTTTGACAGGTTTAATAAAAATTTGATATCCGAATCACTGTTAAATAAGTTAAAATGGTAACAATAAAAATTATATTTGCGGGCACATTTAAAGTAAAACAATGTCAACCCATAGTAATGATGTTGTCAATACACCAACGCAAAATGTTTGATTCGAGCCAATTTAATCGGTATGTACTATAATGCGCGAATACATATTAAATTTGAATAGGAAACTAACAATAACATTATATTATACAATGCCGACAGGTGATACCAGTTTAATAAATATTTATAACCTTTTGAAATAAGTTAAAATTTAAAAACAGTTTTATACAAAAAGAATTATAGTTTTGAGCACATTTAAAGTAAAACAATGACAATGATAATGAAATTTAATAATGATGTTGCCAATACACCAACGCATAATGTTTGATTCTGACAAGTTTAATCGGTATTTACCACACTGCACGATTGTATATTAAATCTGAATAGGAAACTAACAATAACATCATATAATGCCGATATAATATACCAGGTTTAATAAAAATTTAACATCATTCAAAATTCCTATTGAAATAAGTTACTTGTGCAAATTTAACGGAAACGCAACAATAATATTTATTGTATTATGCTCATATGATTGTTAATTATCGTTTTTAAAACCATTAAAATAGATACAA
The DNA here is from genome assembly GCA_030264715.1 of Adinopsis sp. GC000173. Lineage (NCBI taxonomy): Eukaryota > Metazoa > Arthropoda > Insecta > Coleoptera > Staphylinidae > Adinopsis > Adinopsis sp. GC000173. Next base: position 4,402 of record JARJDW010016801.1, on the reverse strand, counting down.
CTCCGTATTAATACACTGAAATTATTATTACTCCTTCCTGTCCAAAATTAATTGACATTCTAACTATTATCAATAAGAATTATAATTTGAGATACATGCCAAGTAAAACGCTGACATGTGCGACTTTATATTATATTTTAGCAGCAAATTAAAAATAACATTAAATAGTATCTATATATTTAACAAGTTTAAAAAATGTTATATAAATTTAACGGAAACTTAACATTGAATCAATGCACCAAGGCAAAATTGATGATTAAAGATGTTTGATTTGTTCCCACCACTCGATCACAAATCATGGTTTAATTGAATATTAGCATTAGTAATATAAATATAGCCAATTTTAGTAAATAATAGTAGCTAGAAGATTAAATAATAAATTAATTTAACAGTTTTAAATAAGTTAAAATTCCAAAAAGGATGGTGAATATTTAATGCGAACTTAATACAACCCAAAGCTTATCTATAAATATATTTAGTTTATATACGTATATTAAGTAAGAAAATTCAGTTAAAATAAATTAAAAACAAACAATTATTTTTAAAATTTTATGCGTGACAACTTATTTACATTATTTAATGAGAACTTAATAATTACATTACCTTTGTAGTAAGTACCATCAACGGAAATTAAAAACTTTTTATTATTTAGTTATTTATACAAGTGAAACTCATAATAGTTTCTAGGAACATGAAGAGTAAGTATGTATCAATTTTGCAAATTTTATTATATCAGCTATTGCAGGATCAAAAAGACGAACTCAATAGAGAGGAGAGTTGACATAAAAACGAAAATTAAGCGTATTAATCCATGAACAAATTTTCTTTAGAGAAAAAGTTTGACTTTGATGTTTTTATTCACAAGCGAATTGTGAAGTTCCGCTTTGGCTTAGAGGATAATACTTAGATTTAATTAGCGTTTTTATGTCGCATACTATTTATCGAGATTGTCCCTATCCCTATGACTCCCGAACACCTCATAATTAACATTGGCTATAAATTAAAGTTTGATTGATTTGCTTCTATTCATCAATTAACACGCACAAAGAGAGTATTTAGCTATCGTTCTATGCAATTCAACCTCTGATTATGATACCAGTAATATATTATGTATTGTAGAATTATTTGTGATACATCACTTGTATCGAATAGTCGTACGATTGGGAGTGAGAATAGATATGCACAATAAAATGCTAAACAATTTCTACTGAAATATTTGATACAAAGGTTGAATTAAATTAAACATTTTTATTTTCCATTTGATCGAATTTTGTTAAAGAGTAGGAAAAATTCCAATTTGTTCTTGTACTGTTTTTTCATACCATATGTATATTGTTTTTTAATTAAACTCTTTATTAACTCTTTAATCGCCGTATATTTCATTTCATTACGTACATACGCATTGTATCGGGTTGGCAATTAAGTAATTGCCGATGCCAGTTATAGATGCTCATCTTTAGGATATACCTAAGTAAATATTACAATCTTCTTTTTCTTCTTCTTATATATATGTTAGTTGTCATCCTAACCCAGCTGTATAAGTTCATTGCGTAAATATTTTCTCAAAGTGTTTTTTATCTCAACATTAATATGAAGTGGAAAAACGAACATTTTCGCCATATTTTGCTTTATGATTTTTGTAAAGGCAAGAACGCAGTGCAAGCTGCCATAAAGTTACATAACGTGTATGATGATGAAAAATTCCGTTGTGGAAATTTGTCTCTGAAAAATGACTAACCTTAAGGTCGACCAGTTGAGCTTAATGAGGATGAAATCAAAATCATCATCAGAAAGATGACAAAGGGTCATTGAACAAAATGGAAAATGTTTAATAGATTAAAGTTTTTTACATCTAAAAAGAAAACTCTCATATTTTATTGAACAAATCTGCAATTACTTAGTTGCCAACCCAATTAATAAACATTCATTAATTCATTTTAAAATAGGTATGTAATGATTAAAGAGTCGAAAAACAGAATTTAATTTATTCTAATTAAATGTTTAAATGCATGTAACTATTGATTAAAAACAATTGTCAGCTCATGTTTACATACAATTTAAATCAAAACAATTATTCAGATGAATAATATAAATATATGATCAAGTAAAATTAAAAATAAATTGTGATAATTTACTACAATCCAATTTAAAACAAAAAAAAATGCTTACATTTTATCAAATTGTAAATTCAATAAAATGGAAAATCAAATTTCTCTATATTATTATAAAATTTTTTTATTAAATTTTCAGCGTATGTTTAATCAGAATTCAGGAATTTTGAATATTGAATTTATTATTTAATAAAATTTTGATGGAATCTTTTGTTAAATATATTTATCAATAATTATAATTGTAACTTTCATTTTACACATATTTTGAAAATTTCATTTTATGTCATGCGTAGTACCATGAATGTAAACAACTGCTCGTATGACGTCATAAAAGAATATTTTGTTTTTTGGATATCGGCATATAATATATTGATTTAGTGACTGAAATAAGTCATTAAAATGCTATTTTAATGCCTAGGTATTAAAAAAATTATCACATGGTAGTACGTGGGCATTCGAAAATATGTTATTTTACTACTGAGGTACAACCTGACAATCTAAAATATAATTTTTTTACGATAAGATGTCTTAAATTTTACCTAAATACCTTTTTTTTAGCATGATTCTAACTTAATAAATAGTAGATTTGCATAAGAGCTACTTATTCTTTAAAAAATATTGACAGGTTGTCTCTTTGTTGACAATACTCTGGATTGCCTAATAGACACAAGTCTACACCTAGTCTATAAAATCACAAAAAGCAAGTAAATACATATTATAAAAATCGATTTTCCAAAAAATGTAATATGGATCTAGGCATTAAAGTACTTTATTTGCTTTGACATTAAAGTACCACCTTATTGCCTTGTTACATAAATAACTATTTTTTGTTGTCACGCCAAATATAGATTGACTGCATTGAAAATCATTCTCTTTCGCAATATGTCAAACAGCAGTGAAAGATTTTTTGCTCTTTGCGGTGCGACTGTATTTTTAAAATAAAATGTAACATTTATATCATCGTAATTTTTGCCATATACCTCTCCGCAATATACTCTTTGATGCTTATTTTAACATTTAGATAAATTCAAATATTGCAAACAACAAAACAAAAAAATGAATATCATAAAATCGTTTGACATATTTCGAGTGGTTTCCCATTCGTTGTTCGAGCGCACCACTTAATCATTCCAATTGGGGCACATTTAAATAATCATTACGAATAATTACATGCGAAAAACAATCGCGCTACCAAACACCCGCCTCTACACGAGTGTACAATTTTATAAATATGGATTATCCGTCCGTTTTTATTCCATATCCCTTTTTTTCTCTCTCTGTGTGTTTGTATGTGTGTTTGTGTGTAGGTAGGTATGTGTTTTCGCTCGCTGCGAACAATGCCGCCTTCCTATTCATGAAAACGCTCCCGTATTCAAATGAGTGCGGCTTGTTTTTAAAACTTTAATTAATCGTAGTCGGGCGGGCGTTTTAAAAGAGAAGACGCGCAGTGGCGGAAAGCGCGCGCTCGCGGGCGGCGTGCGGTGTGGCAGAAATTGAGTTCGAGTTGGGAAAAAAAACGTCCCGAAGCAATGAAACGCAATTTTTTCTCTTTTTGAGGGAGAAGGAGGTTTTTTTGCGGGGTGAAGCTAATTTAATATCGGCACACGGATAGTTATGATGTGATTTTAAAATTGGATTTGGTCGCCTTTTTTGCTGCCTGTTAGTAGATTGTAAACAGAGCTGGACAGGATCGCATTCGGTGAAAGTTTACAAATAATTTCTTAAATAAGTGACCATTTCATATTGCGTCAAATAATAGAACTGCTCTTAATTGCGTAACAAACATGGTTAAAGCTAATTCAGAAACGCTGAATTCGAAGGTTTAAACTGCTTTTTAAAACGAGCCTTCTTTTTCAAATTGGTTTACTGTTAAAAACACAGGCTCTTGTTAAGTAATTTGCATGAAAAAGTATACTCAGATGTTTTATCTCTTGTTAACCTGCACAAGTGCCACCTATGCAGATTACCTACAAGAAAAGCCCACCCATGTTTATAGCCCCAGTTGTTAGTAGATAAAAAGTGACATTTTCAGGCTAGGCCATAAAATAAGGTAATATAGTATGTCTGATAAAAATGTTTTTTTAACTTATACAATACATACAGCAATTCCTATCTCTTACAAAAAGGAACTCTTCGTCGACTATAGTAATATGTTAGCCACTTTCCGTTTATTCAACAAACGCTGGAGATGAGTGAAATTTTTGTCTGGTACAAAGTAAAATGTTTCAGCATCCGTCTATGTGCATTGAAAAATGCAAAATCACTTGCACGGCACAAATGTTGCCCCGCTC
>JARJDW010016800.1:0-12034 GCA_030264715.1 Adinopsis sp. GC000173 | reverse complement strand
AAACGAAGAGATTTTGCGCGGAATCAATTAATCTACAAACAAAATACCAATGTGATGATGATGATGAGTGAACGATGTTGGCAAAATATTGTGTTTTTGTGCCAAAATAAATACAAAATAAATGTTTGGCTAATTGACATGAAAGTCTGTGAACATTTCTACCGAATGCAAAATTTTCAATCAGTTTATCACTTACATATGTTACCTACTATATTTGAAGCACAAAAATTATAAACAAAAAAGATTCGTCAAAAGTAATGTAGATAAATGTTGGGGTACCACAAATATTTTCTCGTTTCTTTCTACAAATATAACATAGTTAGTAACTTTATATAAAATGTCCGTATTTGTTGCTTAGAAATCAAATTGTTCAATCTTTAATTCATTTTTAAATCCACTTTTAAACCATAGAGTCTAACCATCATGTTTAAGAATTCTTTAAATTGTGATTTCACATAGTATTTTTTAACTTCCCTTTGCTCAAAGGGGAGAGATTTACTTTTACATATCTCAGTTTTCAATTTTGGGCATTTATCGTGTCAGAATTCGACTAAGGATTAACGGAATTGGGCAAAACTTTTCAAAGCCAAATATCCTATAAGAAAAATTGAATAATATCTAAATAACTACGTACCTAATTTTGATTTTTCATTATTCTATATGATTAACAATAAAAAGCCAAATAAATAATAAAAATTTCACACATGTGACTCGCGTTTTGGCACCGTTTGTGTAATTTGCCTACTAAGGCAAATCCTACCAAAAGCGAAAATTGAGAATAGTATCTGTTAATCGGCATCCTGGACGATTCAAACAATTTTAAACACAGGGTAATAAAGCATTTGGGGCAAGCTTTGGTGTCAGCACATGTAATCGCAATGCTACTAATTAAAAATATCCTCTCGATAAGTACTCCCGTTCTCTGACTTTCAGTATATAGTTCAAACGAAAAACATAAAACACTTTTTTTTTTCATTACCTACCCGAATATTTACCGAGTTTTCAACATTGGATCCGCACATAAAAAATACGCAAATCAATCTTTTAAACAATAAAATTGCGACCGGCTGAAAAACGTTCGTGTGTGTGTGTATGTTTGTGCGCGCGATGTTTTGAATAAAACAACCGCGGTTAGAAAAATATTAATGTAATATCAAATTTCGCAGCATAAACATTCTGTTTAGCACCACTCGCGTATAAATTATAAGTGCCGTTTCGTAATAAAAATGTTGTCAAGTTTATATACTAAAAGCAAAAAATCTTACGAAACTATAAAGTATGCTATTACATATTTATAACGCAAGTTTTGATTCTTAAATAGAATATTTTAGGTGATAATGTACGCCTGTAACTACTGCAACTAAAGAGAAATATTAATTATAAATATATTGGTTGCATAGTAGTAGAATTTTAATGTAATTTCAATCCATATTATAGATATTGATTAAACGACGGTGAATATTTAATGATTTTTCACAAAGTTTAGTGACATTTGTACTTATTTAGTTTTAATCAAAGCATGAATAAAGAAGCTAATTTATTGTAAATTATTAATTTATACATTATTCACATTTTCCCGTAAATATTTTATGACATTGCATTTGTATTTTAGTTGGGTTCTTTTTTACTCGACAAATATTTACGCATTGAATACGAACGAACGAACTGTCGCAACAGCAACTGTATAATGCTGTAAAAAAATATTAATGTGAGATCAATCTGTCAATATTTAGTACGTCGAATAGACGAAGTCAAAATCAGTGTCAATATTACCGGAAGTTTATGAAGCGTAAAGAATTTTCGGTTCATTTCCTCACAAGTAGTCCTTATTGTCGAGTACGTTATGATCAACCGGCGAAAGGAAAACGTAAAGTTGCTGCTGCTGCCACACAGCGTACAACATACACTGCCATTTTTATAGCGTGCACAGATGCGATTCGAAACGCAGCACGCCGGACAGGCAACAAACAACAACGAAAAAAAAAAGAAAACGACTACACATTTCCACTTGAAACACTGCCACAATTCATTTATTATTACGATTATGATTATTATTTGATGTATATCAAATAAACGGTTTTATCAGGTGCGCATCTCTTTACGTTCTATATAAATATTTCGTCCCTATATCGATTTTCAACTTAACGTTTTTTCCGCCGCTCTGTATTTATTTCCTTATACATGCAAACACCACTTTAAAACAATTTTCTCTAATAGGTTTGTTGCATTTTAGATTATCTTTTTTTTTCAAGTTTGAAATTTAATTTAGTTTTCTGTATATTAAAAAAGCAGCAACACGATTATTTTTGATTTTTATTTTCGGTTCATTGTTTTTAGTTTCGAGCGGAAATCATGCACCAAATCTATCAAACATTTGATTTAAACTGTTTCAATATCTTTTTTTCGCATCTAGCGAAAGTTCAACGATCTTTTCAATAAAATTGCAGCAATTGTTCAATGTTGCTACGCTGAGTGGAAAATTGTTTTAACTTTACTAAAACATTGATGGTATTGTAAAAGAATACAACTATGAAAATTAATTATTCTCTTTTCTTCTACTTATTGTTACACGAAAACTAAAAGAAAACGTTATTATAACTTAGTTTTTTAGCTAAATTACTTGAAACTTTTTATTTGTTCTGCTACAAAATTATTTTTACTTTGGCAAATATTCATTCAGCTCCCAAAGTTACCAACTCTGAATTATTAAAGTTGTTAGTTGTAAAACTATAGAAGATGTATAGAAATGTATTTAATGAAACTCTTTTAAGCTATTTTTAAATAATAGTGCATGAATTAATATTTTTTCCCAAGGGAAAGTAGACTAAATTTCGATTATGTTAAGAATTATTTTATAAATATTTAGAAAAACAAAATTTATACTGAAATTCTTATAGGTGATTTTTAAGAGGCGTTTCATTAATTAATAAACAATTTTCAGAGAAAATGGAAAATATCCTAGTAAATTTTAATTAAGTATTATAGAGTGTAAAGTTAAAAGGCTAAAAAAATATTTGAAAAAGAAATTTTTATAGGCCATTATTAAGGCTACTCCTTCCGACTTTATCGCTCTCGTTCTGTTACATGTATTCCTTATGGGAAAAATTATTTGCGTCTAAAGCAAGCTACGAGCTTATTATATATAAAGATATTAACTTCATTCAAAAAAGAAATTAAAATTAAATAACACCCCCAGGCTGGTAGATGAACGTTTTTTGTTTTTTGGAAAAAGCCTTTTTGACGTCAAAATTAGAAAGTAGAAAATGGACGCAAAATAGTACATTTTTTATATTCGAATTTTGGTGTCAAAAAGACTTTCTTCAAAAAAAAAACGCTCATCTGCCAGCCTGCGGGTGCTACTTAACTTTAATTTCTTTTTTAAATGAAGTTAATATCTTTAATAATATGCTCGTGGCTTGCTTTAGACGCAAATAATTTTTCCCATAAACAACACATGTAGCAGAGCGGGAGCGACGAACTCGGGAGGAGTAGCCTTAAGAAGTGTTGAATAAATAAATAAATAAATAGTTTTTAGCAAAAATGAAAATCAATGAAATTCCTGCAGACTTTCTTTAAAAAGCGTTTCATTAATTAATAAACACTTTTTAGGGAGAATGAAAAATGACCCGGCAAATTTCAATTAAGTATATTTGTTGCTAGAATTTTTGAATAAAAATTACTTCTTTATGTTTAGAAAAGGAATTGTTCTTGAAATTTTTATAAGCCATTATTAGGAAGTGTTGAATAAATAAATAAGCAGTTTGTAGCAAGGCAGAAAAATAACATGGTTAATTTTTATTATGTTTTCTGAGTGGAACCTTAGACAAAATTAAACAATATTTATAAAATGAAATAGTAAAATTCCTGTAGGCTATTTTTATGAACCATTTCATTAATTAATAAACACATTTCAGGCAGAATGAAAAATAATCCAGTAAGTTTTAATTAGGTATAATGTTGTAGAATTATTGAGTAAATTTCAATTAAATATATTTGATGCTTAAATTTATGTATGAAAATATAGAAAATGTAAAAAAACATTTAGAAAAGGTGTTGTTTCTGAAAATGTTATAGACTATTGTTAAGAAGCGTTGCATTAATTAATAAATTCCTTTCAGGAAGAATGAAAAATAACGTAGTTAATTTCAATTATGTTTGTTTGGTAGAATTTTTGAGTGGAAAATTGTGTGTGGATGTTAAATTTTGCGTCGCTAAATAATGTTTAATATTAATGTGTGACGCGTGGTGGTGTGGTGCGTTTTTGCCATCCGCATGTTCTTTTTTTGTTGGCGATAATTACAAGCAATTTTACTGACAAAACCAGAGAGATAATATAAACATCCATTTGTTGTAATGATTCTTGTCGGCTTTTAAACAGCACGGCACCCGCCATACATTTATATAGTGTACCTTCCCACCCAAAAACATATTAAATGAAAGTGCAATTTTGCTAAAACCCCTTTTAAATTATATAAACTTTTAACGGCACAACAACGCAATATTGTTCGAATTAAATTACGCTTTACACTTTATTGTTATTTTTGTGTGCGAGTGCAGTGGTTGTTTTTTTTTCAAAAAACTATTAGATAAATGTGCTTACATGCACACATTCAATATGAAGAAATTAATTTGATATGTAAATCGTATAGTGAAGTAAAAATCGTCACAATTAGGGCATTTTATTTAAATGAGCAATCCATGAATATTGCAAATAAAAATTTGCATGTAAACTTTTATTACTTTGCTGTGTGTTGTAGAGAAAAGCGAGAGGAAATGATTGTGATTGTGGTGTATAAAATTTCTATAAATTAGGTTTAAAATCCACTTTAAAAATTACCTAAATTCAAGTGAAATACTACGCGCAGCCCATACATATTTAAAACATTGCATTTTAAATATATATATTGAATTATTTTCTTTATCCCATGCGGAAAATTTAAATCTACAGGATTTTCTTGTAGCTTATTAGTACTTTTAACCATGGGAAGCGGAAATTTTTATACATGGAAAGGGAGAAAAGATTCTTACACATTAAATTTTGGATGGGGATTTGTCTTTGCGTGGGACGAAATTTTTCGAACTTTTTCATCTTTGTTTTATCAAAGTATGTATCAAATTTCACTATTATTGCTCAACAAACGTGAAAAAAATGTATTTTTTTCGATTTCCGACAATTTTGATTAAAATCGTTACATATATTAATGGAAAATGAAGAAAATCAAAAAAAATTGGAAGAAAATTGTCGAAAAATTTCTCCCATACGCAAAGAAAACACCTCATCCAAAATTTAATATTTAAGAATCTCGTTGAAGATGCTAAAAGGTGTATAGATTATATTAGTTATATAGATGTGTAAATAATAAAAAAAAATGCAAGCTAATTCAATACTCAAAATTTGTAGGAAGTGCGAATTTTCATACCTAGGTACAATATATTGAATTCTTGTACTGAATTAATAAATTTCATAATTTTTATTTGCATTCAGCTTTTTCTTATAAGTTATTAGATATCACTTGTAACTGCAAGAAATATCCAATTCAGATTTTTTACTATGGAATCCATCAAATATCTATATATAAAAAGTCCAGCTAAATAAAAAATGAGCTAAAAGCTAATTCGGCGTAGTTTAATTTTTAACTACCAACGTTAAACAACTTATATTATTTATCTCCTGTTGAAATTTGAATAATTTAAATATTTTGTGTTCTTTTTTTGTTGTAGAAGATTGGTCGACGACGCGAATCAGCGCTGATGAGCCTGAATTTTTAATGCCAATGCATAATTTAACAATACCGGTTGGAAGAGAGGCGATCTTATCATGTTCTGTAAATAATCTTGGAAAATATAAGGTAAGCGAAACTTGAGAAAAATGGTTTTTAATCAGCTAATTGGACGCAACAAACACATCGGGACCGGGATTAAAATTAACGCATTGCAAAGGGGACGGTAAATTAGCAATTACGTACGATATTTTTTCATCGTAAATGTGTAAAATTACGGCATTAACCTTACCGTAATAACTTAGTAATTAGATCTCCAAAATCTTGCCCAAGTCCATTTAATATGTCACCTAATCTAAACACGCTCAGTTATAAATAACTCACACGATAGTAAATTACAAATGAAGACGTTCCTCCATTTACTTTAAAATAAATTACCTTTGTGCGCCTCCTATCCAAATAATTACACCTTCAATCAAACTTAACATACATTGAATAAAAATTTAAATATTCGCTACGTGCATGCAATGTGTGATGTTTAATTTCGTTTTTTCATCGTCGAAGAAGTACAGCGCGAGTGGAGTTTGCTTTAAAGTGCGTGATTTCAACTTCTTAATCATCGGCGTTTGTTGCGCGTGCTCGCCGAGCTAAAGCTCGAACGCGGGGAATGAAAAAACGAAAACGTTGCGCGCTTTTTTGATAACATCAAAACCATCTTCAGTAAATATTTGTGCAAGGAAAATAGATTTTTCCCGTTCCATCACGAATTCGCTTTTATTATTTATTTAAACACATACCTACATACATGCACCCGTCAAGATATACATTTATGCTAATTAATCCATTTCCTTCAATGCTAATGCCCCGGATACGTTCGAAAACATTTTCTATAGATAAATTTTTATTATAAAAATATAATTATTTGTAATATATTGTTAAATACGCGTTTATGTTTATTATTATAAGACATTGGAAGTTAAATCGCGAGGAATTATAGTGTTTTAACAACATTTTCTTTTGAAATTTATTCTCGCTCCCATTACTAGTCAACAAATGTAGCTTATTAGTAAGTGGCTTTGAGTAAAAGATTAACACTTTAACGATTTTACACTGTTACCACTTATCTAGGCCCAAACAAGCGCACTTCAAAAACTATTTCTGTTAATTAAATTAAATTGCCCCTTTTTTTGAAATAATGTAATACTTATATATTAACTACTTATAAACAAAACTGGATACCTATTTTTTTTTCAAATTTTTATTACTTCTGCAACTGTCGACTAAATGACTTTGAGTGAAATATTAACGATATTGCAAATATACTTACTATATTTAAATTATTCATTGATTATCCATTATAAAAAATGAGTTTTTTAAGTGTGTTGGGCGTCAAACAAAATCAGAATAAAGTTAACCTTTTACTATGTGATTTTAGTGAAAGATTAACACATTCGCGATTTCACAATGTTATTATTTATCTAGGGCTAAACCATGCGGCCGACAAGATATATTTATGCTAATTAATCCATTTTCTTTTTGTGCGCACGACGTTAATAATGATTGGTTTTGAAAGGGTCAAACATTTCGCTTTTTGCCACTTAACTTAATGAATCCAACATTAACAGACTTTGAGTTGCAGCCAACGTTATCGATTCGCACGTTTAACATTTCTTGTTGTTTTTTGCTGCTGCGGTGGTACGCTAATCATTTGACCCATAACTTCAACACCCTGGAGCGCGCGAGCACTCTTAAATTCTTCCACAATTTTTTTCCTTCTCGACTCTCCGCCTGCTGCTTGGAAGAGTGTACAATTCATTTATCATTTGTTACAGCCAAAAGTTTTATAATATAATAGCTCTTTGGAGTCTATATATACACACACACTGTATGTGTTAGTTTATTTTTTTGCCGGCTGTAACTGTGTGTGGAGTTTGAGTGGAAATTTTTTATAGGGCAAAGTTTTTTTACTGCGCACGATGATGTAATAAAACTTAAACGATTGTGTATATTTTAAATAATGTCAGACGGAGCATAATATACCGAATTCAATTTTTCGTTAAATTTTAATAAAATTGCGAAATTTTTATCATCATTACGCTATCTTGCTTTTAAGAATTAAATTACAAACTTTTTTTCTCCCTTTGTACTTAATCGCATTAAATTTTATTCCATGTTGCAAATGCATCACAAGTGCACATATTAAATTATCCAACATAATTTAATGAATCATATTGCATTTTATGCAATCGCGATGTATTGACATTAAACATCGATTAATAAAGTAGAATACAATAAATAATGTTTTTCCAATACGCAAAAATAAACTATGCATAAGGTACAATTTTATTTATTTTTAAATCGTAACAATGTGCATCATTATGCGCTAATTCATATAATAGCATTCAACCAATATATTTTTTAATGTAATCTCAACTAAGCCAACAATGAGCCCATTGATTCAGGTAAACAGTATGCATCGGTAATTAATTTAGCAAATATTATCGCTAATTAGGTAGGTACACGTTTTTGCAGTATTCGCAAAATGTATTAATAGATCTAGTTCGTGCAGTTTTTTTAAACTAAGAGATTCATTGCACATTTTCCGTGAGAAGAGATAACCCGGCGATGATTTGGCGATAATTTGTCGCTGTTATCGATAATTTATGGTGTGAAGCGTGACTCTGAGAAATAAATCTAAAAATCGGTGTAATTATTTTATTCTAGTAGCGCAATGACAAAACTGAAACGCAAACAAAACGTAAAAAAACATACATCTACCAGCGCGCCAAGCACTGAGAAGATTAAACTGTAGCAGCGTTTAATTTTAGATACATGGGGAGTGTATTAGAGACATGCACATGAATTATCTATGTATTGCGATTACAATTTATCCGTGAAAGTAAATTTATGGCAAAGTGGATGGCACCTCTAGTCGCAGTACTAACTCTATACCATTAGCATTTCCCAAAAACCGTTCTCAAATTGATCCTCTTTTAACTTGATATTATTAAAGAGCGCTTTAACAAAATCTTAATTACCTAATTCAGAATGGAAACAATTTAAATTATTCTAACCATTCTTCCTAATTCAACAAAAAAATAGAATAGAATAAAATAAAACAAGCGCCTTCATTTAGCTTGCAGCTTACATTAACATTCATACAATTTTACTAATTAAAAGACTTTTAAGTAAAAAAAACTATTAGATAGATAATTGTTGATACGTGATTAAAATTCTGTATGGTTTAGCTGGTTAAAAAGTTCTTAGTAGGTTAAATGGCATAATTAAATAATTTTTAGTGGCAAAAAAGTATTGATTCTTGATTAAAATCGCATCTGCTTTGCGCGGGCTGAAATTAGCACAAATTAAGAAATGTTTTTGGGGGCGATAATGAAGTCACTTTCACGAAGAAACATTTTATTTTTATAGTAAACGACTTTTTAAGTGTAATTTTAGCAACTCTCACACGATTTTTTTTTGTTAAAGCTCGAGCATAATACAATAATAAAACATTTTTAACAACTAGAATTCCTTGAAGATGAACCAACGCAAAATTTTTTCTTCCCAAACTACATAAAAATGTAAATTCCAGCCGCGACTCGCAGCAATTCGAGAGACGTACAATGGCGTGGAAGTTTTTTCCTCTCGGTGGTGCGCGCTCGCTTTTACTTTAAACTCCCCGAGCTGATGATGTAATGTAATTAACACAAAGACAACCAATGTGTACGTACCCCAGTTCGTGCATAATTAGCGGTAATGGTCTGCTAATGCAATTCACTTGTGCAATCTGACTTGTCTACAATATATAAGATGCTAGGTTTTACGGTTTCCGACTTTACAATGAAATTAGTGTCGCTGAATCAGCTGGGATTAGCTCGCTGGCAATTACGTAATAATGAAACTAAATCCAACACACCTATTATGAACAAATTTCGAAACGATTATCCGGATTACCGTTGCACCAACCAGCCAACGAAAAAAAAAACCTGCAACTACACTGAAAAGTTTGATTTTAAATCCACACATAGATTGATTCAAGATTGAAATCAATTTAAATAAAAAAAAGCGCTCGTATACCGTATTTTTTAGATGTTTGCGTGTGTGCGAGATAAGCAAATGTCAGTGGTTTAGAAATCAATTTACTATTGGATAATTTACATTTCAGTTAATCAATATTTCACTCAGCGTTATTTTTCATCGATTTGGTCGCTTGGTGTATAGACAATAAAAGTCAGAATGAGATATTTGACTCTGAAATACTTTACCTTTGTTGGTGCACAAATAAAGTAAATAAACATTTCAAAAATTCCATATGTACTAGGAAGATTCTACAATTTTTCAGAAAAATGCAAGTATTTATTGTAGAACCTTAAAATTGATACATATTCCTCGATTGTCAAGATGACAGACGAAGTACCGACTCCAACCTAGACTCTCTTTCTCCGATTTATAGTTGTCGTGAAATTTTGATAGTATCCTTGATAGGAATTATAAAGAAGAGGCAAGTTTTCCAACTCCTAAAAGGAGTCCAATATTTATGAATTAGACAAACAAACAAAGTTGTTTTTAACTCTACTTACCGAAGCCGTACTTTATGTAATTAGTGTAAGGTCTTAAATATCAATTAGGGCATTAATTCGTACTGGGAATTTTAGGCAAAAAAAACCCAAGAAGTTTTTATGAAACTTATGATTATCTACAAAAATTCATTCAATGATTCATCGATGCTTTGTTTACGCAATATTTATCTGGAATTTATGTTATTGGTAATAAAGGAAAGTATAGAATGCGAGGGTGAAAAAAAAACGAAGGAATCTAATCGATACGGTTCAAAGTGCTAATTTACGAAGAGTAGCTGTTTCTAAGGAATACTGCCATCGTAGATCTCGTTTCGGGCCGTTGTAATTCAACTGGCTGGCTGCCGCTGCTGGGTAACTTCTTGCTACTGCACCCCAATACTATCACTGCAGTGGCCTATAATTCAACCTCCCTCTCTTCGCTCTCTTTGTGCTCGCCACCACCGAAAACTACTACATTTAGACTCTTATTTTCTGTATACTACACTACACAACGCTCTTTTTAACTACACAACATTACAAACAAAAACTTTACCTATTTACTATTGTAAAAAACAGACATTATAAGTTTATTTCCTGCCGCGCAAGAACAGCACACATTCTCACACTTAAACTACACCAGCATAGAATAATTCAAAGTTTCCAAATGCTAGAACAATCATTTAATCGCAGATAGTTTCACAAGTATTACAAAAAAAGGATATTTTTGTTTACTTTCACGTCCAACATGTGATTTTATTGTATCCGTCGGAAGCAGTGTTTTTTTTGCTTGAGCAATATTTTTGCTACTAGGGGTGTCAAGTGTCAAACTGTTCAACTTTTGGGTTGTTTTCGAATACATTTTCCCTTTTCTCAACACAAACAAAAAATACATAAGCATTATAGTATATCATTAATTCCAACTTTTATATTTCTACCCACACAAAAAAATAGCGATTATCAAAACGATTTTTACAAAAGTTTTCTTTATTTTTAGTAGAAATAAAATTTGTTAAACAGTGTCATTACATTTTGAATTGTTTAAAAATATTTGAAATGGAAAGTAGCAAGGTATAAATGTTTAATGCTGTTTTAAAATTTCACCTTTTAGTTGGTAAATTCCCCCTTGCTTTTAAGTATTCAATAAGCTGTTATAAATAAGTAAGGAAAACGTATTAAAATCGAAATTAAGCGCTAAAGCTTCTATTTTTGCCCGAATTGTTTGTGCATTTCAATGCAAATCTCTAGAGAAATCATGCACCAGCCGAAAAAAATTTCATCCAGCTACATTTTCCACGTTTTCGTCGTTGCAAATTCTATCCCCGTCCATCCCTCTAACTAGTTTAAGCATACAAATGCAAATTGAATTATTGCAATTATCCGTGAAGAAATCACATGTCCATTCACGCACAGATACAATCGCCGCATGCATAAAGAAAAAAACTCATTAAAATTTCCGGTATTGTAATGAAGCAATTGAATGGCTCATATATTATCCGCCATACTATAAATGTAAATGAAATTTGATTTGTTGGCACATGTATAAATGTATGATTTCGAAATCAATTTAAAACGCACTAGATTTTTAACCAAATTTTTTACTGCATGTTTGTTGTTTTATTGATTAGCAATCAAAACAGATAGCACAAATGTAACATTGTTACTAAGTATAAAATTGCGTTATGCAATTTCAATTTTGATTACGTATTAGTGCAATATTTATATAAAAAAAGTGGTAAAAAACTTAATTTTATTTGT